>JAMFLL010000082.1:0-74173 GCA_027475725.1 Pythium rhizo-oryzae
GGGCTTCACCGCTCGTCTATTGCATCGCTTACTTCGTTCCAATCGCTCGTGTGCGTGTTGGTCGTTTGCGTCATCAAACCACAAACTCGTCTGCGGGTATTGTACTGGCCAAAACACCTAAGACAAAAATTCCAACACCCTCGAATTTCCGAGAATCGCGCGACGAAATCTGACGTTCGGGCTGTGAACACCCGCAGAAGATTCGCCAGCATTTCCTCTATCCAGCACTATTCTTAGATCTACCAGGTTCGCTCTAGAACAATGGCGGCGGGGGAAAAACTCAGCGATGGCGAGCGAGCTATGGTCGCCAACGCCTACAAATACTTCGAAAATGAGAGCTCGGGAGCGCGTCTGAGCGTCTGGCGACTGTGCAGTTTTGTTGCCCTGTGTCTGGGCATCTCGCTCGTGACGGTTTGGCGACTGTGTTGTGCTCCTAGCTTGCGCGACGACGCGGAGAACGCCGAGGTGAGCACCATGACTCCATATTAACGGATACGTATCATTAACCTCTGGACGACATAGCGCCGTTCATTCGCAAGATCGTGCAGCAGGTGAACAAGGACATGGTGCCGTGCACGTCGGCAACGATCGCCGAGGAGCTGGAGAAGCTCTCGTCGATTCGGCTGTCTTCGCGGACAGTGCGTCGGGTTCTTCGACAACTGAGTCATCGATATGTGCACGGCGAGAAACGCCATTTTCATGCAGAGAGTACGGCAAACGTGGCTTATCGAGCGACCTATATCCAACGCAAGCTCACCAACCGCGACCACAACAACAATCCAATCCGTCCAGAGGTTTACCTCGATGAATCGTACGTCAACCGTAACCATGTCACGGGAAAGACGTGGCTGGAGCGGGACGCAACTCGGATTTCGGCAAGCTGAAAAGCAACTAGGTGCGTGATTCACGTGGATCTTCGCTCTAAACAACCATCACTTTCTATCTAATCATACAAACGCTGTGTAGAATATGCATTGTCGCTACAGGGATCATATATCGGTGGGGGAATGGCGTCCGTAGTCACATGGTTCCAAATTCTTTGTACTACTGGAACTCGAAACAGAAGTGCAAAAAGGACGAAGATTACACGGTAATTTAAACCGGCGTTGTTTCAGCGCTGGTTCGAGAAGCTCTGCCGGACATTGAAGCAGTACGGCTCGTGCGTGATCTACATGGGTGGTGCTGCCTACCACAAGGAAAATGTCGTAAAGGCCCCGACTTCGAAGGCCAAAAAGGCCGAGATCCAGGAATGGCTGCAGGGCAATGGTAAGTGCGATGGTGCGGTGTGTCTAGTACGATTCTAACCTAACGACTTTCAGGTATTCTCTTCGAACAGACCATGGTGAAAGCTCAGATCTTGGAGCTTGTGCGCGAGAATCGACTCAAACCCGTCTACCAAGCTACACTCATCGCTTCGATGTACGGTCACACTGTCTCCTACACGCCACCCTTCCACCCTGAACTTCAGCCGATCGAGCTGATCTGGGCAAACGCGAAAGGATGGCTTGGCCGCAATCCTTCCAAGTCCGCGGCAGAGCTCGAGGAGCGTGTGGGCGAAAGCTTCGCGCGCATCCAGAATTCTGCGTGGCGGAACGCGTACAGGCACGTCCAGAAGATCGAAGACTCGTACGCTGCTCTACTCGCCGAGCCTCTCGCGTTCGTCGATTACGATGATTCGAGCGAGCTGGGCAACGATGATGAAGGTTCCTCTGAGTAGAGATCCGTTCCCTTTTTGAAATTATATAATGGCCACGACTCATGTTGACGCGGTTAGAATCTGGCGCGGAGAGCCACCAAGGTGACCACGCACCCAAAAGCCATAACCGTCGAAAAAATCCATATGTTACGCCACATGAGCCAATAGCACGTCGTTATTTGGCTTAACCTTAATGTTCCACAATCGCTGAAGAGGGGGGCCAACGAGGCATCGTTTTGGAATGTGAATATGTTGAAAACGACGCCGAATCACGCAAAACGGGCAGCAGAATCGGATTCTGCGCGTCCAAAACCCCCATATATCTAACTGTCGTTTGGTTTTTGTAAAGTTTGACTCTGATTCTATCGGTAGAAAAGTGTTTTAGGATTTATGGCCAGTACAATACCACGCCCCACATTCGGTGTAGTTTGGGTTTCGACTCGAAATACGGCCACGACTTCAGTGCTATCATCACCTGAGTAGCGTCATCAATACCTGCGCTGACACAGGAGGCCATCGTGTTAGCAAGGTGCTTGTCCTCCTCGTTACCGACCCGACCAAATATTTGCAAAGGGGGTTGTGGACGTAGATGGGGTCAGAAACGAAGCGCTTCCTTGAAAGAGTGTTTAAGCCAGGGGCCGCGAAGTTGCTTCCCCTCCTTCCGATAGAGCCATCTCGCTGTATTCTCTTCGTTATCGGAATCCCGTCCGCTGACGAAGCGCAGTGCGTGCGCGCGCCCATCTTCGTTCTTTTAAATATGGGTTCAGATTTGTAGTCCCAGCTAACCTTTCAGTCTTGTGGCTCGTTGACAAATTATCCTGATGAAAAAAACAAGCTGTTAGTTAGATTTCGCACATAGTCATGCTATGGCTACTATCAGCCTATTGGAGTCCAGAAACAATCTCCACCTCGTCCTGCACCAGGACGATTGATTGGAAACGGTTTCCAAGATGGACGCTCGCGAAGACCCACGAAACCAACGGATCTATCGGATGGCCTGGCGCTTGTGGGCGCAAAACACGATAGCCAAACCAGAACAGCCTCAAAGCAGACCACAACAACTCCGTCGCGCCCCTTCCGTCAACACCGGCGCGTCTCGGATACCAATCCGCAATCTCACACCGATACCCTGCGCTTCGAACTCCCCGGTGAGCGCTGGTGCCGTAGATGTTATGAGCGCCGTGGAGAGCTCATCGGGACAAGGGAGGATCTGAGTTGCTCTACTTTGTCCCCCGCAACATGCCTCGCCATCGGTAGCTATGTGTGGGTAGTACATGACGCGACCGTCCCTTCACGGGGCATCCTGGGTGACGCCCCCCACAATGCAACAAATGAGCAACTGACCCCACAAGCCTGATATCCTTCGTGTAACGTACCCTACAGTGTCACATGTGTGGGATCACCTTTGCATCCTGTCTTCATAGTATTTGACGCCGTACGATGGGATACAACCTATTCACTGGTTTGCCTTGTAGAGTCGAAGGCTGTGTTTGAGGTTTAGTGCAACTAACGCAATTCATCACTGTCCTTAGCTCGCGTGATTTAGTTCTCGAAAGTTATCTGAGGAGATTAGCCACCAAAATCGCATTGAAAATTGCACGATATTAGTGGTATTCAAACCTGGCAGCAAGACGAAATTTTTTCGGCGATGCTACAGTCCATTCGACGGTTCCATACGGTGCCCGTTTGCGCTGGCCATTTGCTGCCCATTCCGTAACGAACGATATCTTTCCAAACGAACGCCAATAGGACGTTTGTTTCAGACCCGCCAAAAAACGGTGCGAACCTTTCCGCGAGTGGTCACAACAATCCCGCAAAAGCTTCAGGCCAGCAACGACCGCGATAAACGGGAAGATGATCACTACGAGCCCGCACCTCAAACCGCGCACGGAAGACGACGCCAACGTACAGCACGCAGAGGACGCGGGTGGCGTAGCGGACTCGAGCGAAGTGGGCGGCGCCCCTGACGCCGGTGCGGACGGCGCGATGGACGTGGACGATTCGGGCGACGTCGTCACCGCCGACGCTGGTTTCGACAACGCGATGGACGTGGCGGACTTGGGCGACGCCGCAGCCGATGCTGGCAGCACCACACCGCGTCGCAGTCCGCGCCTCCAGTCCCGAGTAATCCACCCGCGCTTTCTGATGCGGAAGTGGCTAGAGGCAGACAGAAAGGAGTCGCTGCCCGCTCGCTCACGTGCCCCGAAGTCGACAACAGCATTCAGTGTCTCGTCGGCAGGCTTCGCGTCGATTCCAAGTACGCGAATGGAGGATGATCGCGCAGAAACGGGTTCAGTAGCGACGGCTGAGACGGCTTCGGCAGTTGATCCGTCTACGTCCAGCTCCGAGGACAGTGTTCCCGCGCGCCCGCTCAGCAGCGGCAACAGACGTCAGCGGCTCGAGGCTCTGTTTGACGTTGATGGTGATGTTGTGGCAGGAACGAATGGTACGTTGCGATTCCTCTCGAACGATGTGCGTGTCGTGTCCGAGTCGCTAACTCTGCTGCCGATTTGCTGCCCATTTGCTGCCCATTTGCTGCCCATTTATCTCACGGACGCAGCCGCTGCAGAAGAGGACGATTACGGTGAAGGTATGTGTTCTGCGAACGGCGCTCGTTTGAGGAAAGCTCACACCCACTTGCTGTCCATTCGCTGCCCATACGCCAGGATCTTCAGGTGACAGCGACGTTACCACGTTCGGTGGTCGGTCAGGCCACGTGCCGCTGGTCGAAGTGTCGCCGACGCTAGTGCGCGTCCCTGTGCCGGACGTGCGGCACGAAAGCTGGCACGCTCTCTTCGAGCATCTGGTAGTGTACGCTTGTTCAACGAATCAAGCCATCCGCCGGTCGAATACCGTAAGTGTGGCTGTCCGGAACAGAGAGATCCTGAACACCAAAGGCGCACAAGCGGGACAATTCTACCGGTAGGATCTCGTGTTGGCGTGCATTGACAATGACGTGTGCTGATATATTCGTGATGGGCTGCACAGATTGGTGCCCCTCGAGTTTGTTACGTACAAGCGCATCTTCATTTGCACACACGGCTGGAAGGAGCGCTCGCGTGCGGCGAAACCACCGGCCGCGCCGAAGAAGGGCAAGGGCAGTGCCGGTGCAAAGACCGCCGAGAAGAAGGTGAGCCGCCCGATGCGATGGTTGCGCGGGACGAATTGCCCTTTCAAGCTCGTCGCGTACGTGACGTACGAGCCCGAGGCTGAGACGTGGGCGATTTACCTCCACGCCGAGCGTCCCTTCCACAACCACATTGTCGCTCCCGAGCAGTTCAAGACCCTTGCTGAAAATCGTGGAGTCAAGGCCAAAGAAAATGAAGCGAGAGCCCGCTCCATGTTTGAGAACAAGCGAAAGCCCAAGGAAGTGTTGGTGGAGATGCTTATGCGCGGGGAGAACGTCACCCTCCGGGACATGCAGAACATGAAGCAGGCTATCAAGAATGAGGTGAAGATTGAAGACGACGACACCGCGTGCCTTGCTGTGCTTGCCGACTTCACGGCTGAGAAGAAGAATGTCGTGTCCGTGGACGAAACGAGCCACGGGGAGACCGGCGTGATCAGCATGACGTCCGAGTTCATGACGAGTATGGTTTGCTTCAGCGGGTTTATGATGGTTGACTGTACTCACAAGACAAACAGGTACGTGCCCATTCGCTGCCCATTCGCTGCCCATTCGCTGCTCAATTGCTAACATTTGTGTGATGCGTAGATACAACTACCAACTGCTGACGCTGATGGTCGTCGACGACTACGGAGAGGGCCAGGTTGTGCAGCACTCGCTCCTCGAGCGCAACGCTGACTGGCACATGTCGCGTGCACTTGAGCACTTCTGTCGCGCGCACCCCGGAGTCGCCGAGAAGGTCGACGTGATAATGGTCGACAAGGACCTCAACGAGATCAAGGTCCTTCAGGTGCACTTTCCACGGGCGCGTATTCTGATTTGTCTCTTCCACGTGTTGAAGTACCTCAAGCTCATGATTCGCAAGCCAGAATTCGGCCGCATATCTACGGACGATCGCGACTCCCTGGAAGCCGTCGTCCATAACCTCATCTACGCCAAGTCGAAGGAGAAGTACGACGAGAACCGGGCCACGCTGCGTGAGATCTGTCTCGCCATCGGCTACGAGAAGTTCCTCGACTACTTTGAAGCTAACTGGCACACATGCACCGACATGTGGGTTTTGTTCGAGCGCGACGACCTCCCGAACTTTCGCGTGCAGACGAACAACCATCTGGAGAGCTTCTTCGGGAAGGTGAAGGGCGCTGTCACGTCTAATATGGGCATGGCGGACACTGTCTCGGCTCTGATCAAGGACGACGTGGCGCGCGAGAAAGAGTACTCGCAGCGACGTTCGCGAGTGGGTCGATACTTCAGCAGTGAATATGATGATGACATGAATGAGCTGCTCAAGTTCACGAATCCTTTCGTCGCACGCAGTGTCGAGACCGAGTACAAGCGCGCGATGGAATGGGACGAGTCGTATAAGTTCAAGGACGCGCCCACGACCGGGGTTGTTCAAGTCACGTGGAACGACGAGACGCAAGACGTCAACACTCGGACGTGGAAGTGCTCATGCTCGTTCTCTTCCTCCATGCAGCTTCCGTGTCACCACTCGATTGCTTACCGCAAGACGAAGTCGTTCGAGATCTCCATCCAGCTGAAGGCCGTTGGTAACAGGTACGTGTACTGCCCAGTTGCTCCCCAGTTGCTGCCCATGTGCTGCCCATGTGCTGCCCATGTGCTCACAAACTAATCTTTCTGTGCGTGTCAGGTGGCTCGGGCCAGAGGAAGCGTCGGCTGTGACTGCGATTCCGAAGTTTCTGTACACGCCTTTCCAGGGTAAGGAAAAGAAGCGCAAGCTCACAACGCAGGACAAGTACCGAGAGGCAACCCGAGCCACGGAAGCCCTCCGGAGCGAGCTGGCTGACATCGCGGATGACGACGAGTTTCACTCGTACCTGGAGTTCGTGCTGGAGCAGTGGAGACGTGTACGACAACGGAAACTCGGAGGCGGTAACGCCGCCAGACTCAGCGACGACGACGCCGATCAAGTCATGTCCCAACCGGCGTCTCAACCGCACAGTCTCTACTCGGAGGAGCTTGGGCACGTTCCCATCGTCGAGCCTGTCGTGCTCCCGCTCGACGGCGATCTCATCGCCACGAGCCAGTCCAGCTGCCCTGCGCAAGCAGGCAGAACCAGTTCAGAATCCTCTGCCGGAGGCGCTGACTCGGACTCCGACTTCGAGCCGGAGCACAGCCAGCCTCGTCTGCCTCGCGTGAACTTCAACCCCCGAGCAGCGAAATCCGGTCGCCCGCGTTTGGACAAGGCCAAGCAGAAGTTCGACCAGCGGGAGAACCGGCTCAGGTTCAACGCCGCACAGGGTGTGTGGAAGCAGACGGGGTCGACTACGCTAAAGGCCCTCGTCGACGCGCTTGACGAGGAGAAGCCGACCGTGGCAGAGACGGCGGCAAGGCTAAGTGTGCTCCAAGTCCGCGCCACCGACAACAACAACAAGGACGCGTCCAAGAAGAAGCCCAAGTACTCGCTGGAGAAGGCTCCTGTGCTGAACCACACGGCTTTCTACCTGCTGCCGTCGGAGTTGCTCGACAAGTGCATGGCGGTGCTCCCGGTCGGCAACAAGGAAGAGGAAGCAATTGTCATCTCCCAGTCCTCTCAAGAACAAGAGCAGGATGCCCCAAATGGGCAGCAACTGGACGCAACACCTGGGCAGCAACCGGACGCAAAGCGCCAGGAACGGCGCACTGAATGCGTGACTATCGAAGGGTTTGGCAAGTACTCGCGTCAGCAAATCGAGTCGATGACCCGTCTGTCCAAGCTCAAGGAAAATTGCGAGGAAGCCCAGCGCATGTTCAACTGGTTGCGCACTGATATCTCAGCGTTCGCGTTCGACGGGTTGCCCGCCAAGATTGCCGCCGAGCTTGAATCTAAGTACCCGTACGAGCTCATGCCCGGCTTTGCCAACGACTATGCATACGAAGAGCTGTACCGCCTCCCGTATCGGTGGGTCAGCGACGCGTTCATTGCAGCGTTCTGCGAGCGGATCAGCGGTGAGTTTGCGCACGTCAGGTGTCTGGATGTTTTGTCTCGCAAAGGTAAAGCAGCTCGAGCGCCCAAAGACGACATCCCCCAAGCCGTCATGACGAAACTCACGAGCGCGGCACTGGACGACACGGTTGACGTGATTGTGTTGCCGGTGAACTTCGGCAACTCCCACTGGACTGTGGTGATGGTGTTTAAGAAGAGGTCCGAGATCCTCTTCTACGACTCGATGGGGACCACGCCTGTTCTGAACACGCTGAAGGACCTCACGACAGATATTGGCAAGCTCCTCTTCGACGTCCTCGCCAAAGGATTCAACAAGACGAGCATCAACAGCCCTCGTCAATTCGACGGCATCAGCTGCGGCACGTTCGTGTGCCACAAGGTCGCGCGCATGCTCGACCACTCCGTCTCCAACGACATAAGCAAGAGTGGCCTCGAGAAGTTCAAGTTTCGTCTGCTCGTCTACATCCTCCACAACAAGAAAGTTTAGGCAGACGATAATTTCAGCGATAAATACATGTTGCTTCATCTCGTGTCGTTCCTTTCAGTTCCATTTCTGCTCCCCTGTGCATTTTTCGTCTAAGTGCTTTGACGTCCATTTGGTGCCCATTAGGAGGCTGTGCCCGATTGCTGCCCATTTGCTGGCATACCACGAACTTAATCCAATCGGACGCGCGAACTTCGTCCCCGCGTTGCTTTGAGCGAATGTTTCTGTATTTTACGATCGGTTCTGACGGGTAACATATGGTTGCTACCGAATGCACGCCAAATGGATGAAGCGGATGGATAGCGGATGGAACCGTCGAATGGACTGTAGTAGCGTCCAAATTTTTTCGTTTTGCAGGAAGAGCTAAAATTTTCAAGCGATCCGATTGGCTGTAAAAATGTGGACTACCTGCACCGAAAATCGATGGAGGAAGACGATTCTTTTGTTTGCAGGAAGTGTAGAAATTTTTTCGTCCACGGCAACTCTGGTCAGAAAGAGTTGATGGAGCAGGAAATGGAGCAACAACCGATTTGTAATGACTTCCGCGTGCGTCTTCACAGGGACTATAGCTCGATGGCTCGCGTGGCTTCGCGTTTCCGGCGAGTTTTTGTTGCGCAAGCCGAAACTCGAACAAAATTCGCAAAAGTAGGAAACAGCGGCAAAAGTGGGGTATTCAAAGCGGCTCTCGTTTGATTGGTCGGAGCAAAACTTGACGCCTTCCTGCCAAAACGAAAAAATCTCGTCTTGCTACCAGGTTTGAGTACCACTACTCACATCTATATCTCATAGGCAGCGCCCACTTGCAGAAATATCGACCACAATAGAAGGTCGGTAACCCGTTCCCTAAAATACCTACCACTCTGAATGTATGTGACCACCCAAAAACCCACTCGAATAGGAGAGCGTTGCCTATGACATCTCGCTGCCTATGACATGTAGAAGTGAGTGAGTATTGCAATTCTCAAAACAATTTTGGTGCCAAGGGTGATCGCAATCACGAGGATCCAAAATGGTAATACCAAAAAATATCAATGGATGAGTCTAAACTGTTATTTCTCAGTATTGATGATGGAAACACAGTATTTGGCGATTCTACTCTGACTGGAATCACCACCGATTGTTTTTTGTGGACCATATTGTGGGTTCTACTCGAAATTTCCGTCCCGGGCCGTTCGAATCGCCCCGCCAAATCGCCCCCCGAATCGATCCGACGATATACAGCCAATCAGAGGCCTTTATTCGAGTTGCGTTTAGGTTTAATCCATAGGGATAGGTTGAAATCAATTAGACCTAATCCACTTAAACCGATTTTCAATCAATCATCAGACTTGGATCGATTGTTGAGCCAATATCCAAACCGCTCCAAGTCGGCAAATTTAGGCGGAATTCACAATATTGTGAACTATTGAGATTGTGATATCGGAATCTAAACCCACAAATTGCAATATCGCATCTACAAAGTATTCCCTATATCTCCTCAAATATCACAATCCGATATTGATGGTGCCAAATAGGCCTAAGTTTTCAGCACCTCATAACACTTTATATCTGGCCATATAACAGAACTCAATGGGATTTTCCGATAGGTTTGACACGCTCTATTCTACGATAATGTGGTTTTGTACCTTAAGTCGATATATTTCGCCCTCGTGTTCGATCGTGGAAAACGAGGTAAATCTATTTGTTTCCCTTGATAAAACATTTATCGCGGGTTCGAACACAGCCTAAATTTTTAGCTTCAACCTGCACAGGATTAAAGCTCCCGATCATACTATGTTACTCTAAGAATCACGTTGACAGACCTTTTAGCCTTGTGCAGTTCTTGTATAGTCTTCATGACTATGCCGTGTGAGTGGGATGGTGGTGTTTACCAACTCGACGAAATGATAGGAGCCTGTCTTGAGCTTTAACTCGGTATAGCTGCGCCTCTGGCCCGAAGTCTTCGTCGGATGCTCGTAGCACGCAGTCATTGGACAAGAAAAGCAAGTATTCAGAGCTAATGGCGCTCTTTGCGACCGAGTGTGTGATCTTTCCACTTAGGTGGCACATCTGCTCGCATCACGAAGACTTATCCTCGATGAGGGCACCAGTGTAAAAGTCAACAACCTCCGGATCTGCCGCTGTGGAGTTAAGCAAATCGAGCATAGTGCATATGAAATGGATCAGAGAAGTCTTTGAACGTGATAGGAGTCATAAATCAACCCAAGGTGCCAAGGGCTCTAGGGACCCCCGACTGTGGTTTCTAACCCAGTACGGCGAATGTTAGAAATAAACACACGATGTTGTTCAAACTTCCTAGCTTGGGATCATAATACACTCACCCTTGCTGGGTGAGGGACTGTGCCTTGATGGCCTTGAAAAAAATGTCGTGTATTGGTCACCGAATTGGCAGTTTTCGCGCGATTACATATCCAGTAAGCGGCGCATGTACCACAGCGAAGTAACAATTGGATGTGCCAGGACGAGACAGTTGGTGGCTAAGAACTACTCCGACCCTCCAAACGTCGGCAACCATGTGTCTCTTGCTACAGGCAGTACTGAGCAATAACTTCGGCCCATAACCCGCATGCACGATTTGTGGGAAGGAGGGAAATTACACCAAAAGGAGAAGGGGGAGGGGGGGGGGGGGGGTACGTGCCTATGAAGGTGTCGACGGTGTGAGTGGGTATGCGTGCAAAGCCGTCCCAGGCGTAAAAACATGATATATGTTTGTGATTCAATGAGTGTTCAGCAGGTGAATGAGGGAGACAAGCTTTGCTTACGCCCCCCTCCAAATTTGTTAATGAGAGACTCATTAACAAATTTGGCAATAAGGTCTGCAATGAATGGGAAGATTTGACTGCACAATCCACGAAGAGATTATGTAGAATCAAATTAGGTGGACCAGGTAGTTGCATGGAACAAAGCGCAGTCACTTCGATCGTTACTCCTAAACGAGAGACGAAAGAGAGAGGGAATTGGTTCGGGGTGTTCCACCCAGTACTCTCACGTGCACAGAATGAGTTGAGCATGCCTTAGCGAAGTGCCCATCCACACCAAGCCAACATTCTAAACACAGAAAATCACAAGCCTCAGGGTCTCACCATCAAGTTGATCACGATACATTACAAATCCCTGAAAACAACAATCAAGTGTGTTACATATTGCCACCGAGAGTGGGAGGCGTAGTTCCTCAAAGGGTCCTGAATAGGATATGCGCAATGCTAGCGCTTGGCCTGCCGCACATCCACATCTAGACGGAACCGTGGGTGTGCGTTGTCGTTAAAGATTTATGGCTCGGGCTGGGTGGAGATCAACCGGATCGACACCCCTGTCTTGCATGCCCCTGGTCGTTCAACTTCGTCTAGAGCTGTCGCGGGAGGAGAAGGAAGGTCATCTTGAGACGCTATTTTCCCAAGTGCTCAACGTCTCCGAGCATGTCCATCGATTGCGTTATTCGTTCAACGGGGCAACTAGGCCAAGACACATCCCCAAGTGTCGTTGGCGACAGAAGATGAGAATCACGCTGCCAACGTCGGGAAAAGATCTCGCATGTATGACAGCTTCACAAATTAGAGTACGAACAAGCCCCAATTTTCAGAGTCTGTCTGGCGTGGAAGGGAATTGAGTTCGTGGACCCCCCCCCCCCCCCCCCACACACACACGTGGACGGAGTGCCTTCTAAGGGGAGTGTGGGGAAGTGTGGGGACGGATGTGGAGAGGTGTGAGAACTGTGGGCAAGTGTGCGGAATGTCGGAAAGTGTGACGTCTGCGGTCGGGTCGGGACAGATTGGAGAGATGAGGAAGTGTTGGGAAGGCGTTCGGGTATGGAGAAATGTGGAGAAGTGTGGGAAATGTGGGAAAGTGTGGTGTGGAGTGGTGGAGTGGTGTGAGCGGTCCAGTGTGCACGGAAGGTGACTAGAACTGCATGAGTTGCGTAGAAGCTGTGTAGATGTTGCGTTCCAGAGAGGTTGCAGGAGCTCAAGAATACGCGGGAAAGAGATTCCTTGCCTACATAGTTCATTTGGGGACTACAATTCAGTTTTGAGGTGTGAGGAGAATGGAAACGCTTCGCCAAGCTATTTTCCCACTACCAACTCAACCGTCACATATGTAGTTTGCGCTCTAAAAAAGCAGCGACGAGATATCACACCTCCTGTCAGCGACGCTTATTCAACTAGCTGGCGGTGACAACCACCGATGCTAGGCGTTATAAACCCACCTCATAGTGGCGGTGGACTAGGATTCTAGTCGATAGGTATGGGCTAGTGCAGTGCGACGAAGAACCCGGTGTTTGGGGGTCGTTTCTTGGGACGTGGGGAGGGCGTGAGCGAGTGCTCGAATCTTCTTGGTGACGTCGTGGTAAGCAGGTGCGATCGTCCATGGGTTGCGTGTCTCGTCAGGAACAATCTATCAGCGACGTGTTGGGATTATAGTCACAGAGAACCCCCAAGTTGAAGGCTCTCATCATCACACTATTTCTCTGAGACCGGCTCTGCGACCCAGACGCCGGTTGCAACATTAGTATACCCACGCATTTGAATGCAAATGAATAGTAGATGCGCCGACACATGCACCGAAGCAGGGTCGCTCGCCCGTGGGTGGGAGGGAAATGTTACCGGGACGTGCCGTATTCAGTATCGTTTAGAGCCCGGATCAACAATATTTACCTCTATATACACTTTCTATATACGATACTTCACATATACTCACATTTTGAAAATTTATTCCCAAACGAGACTTTAGTTGCCTGGGTGATTGGGTGGGCAATCCCGTTCGCCGCCAAGTTTCCGCGCCAACATGGAGCCGCGGCGCCGCGACGACCAGGCCCAGGCGATCGAAGACGCCGCGACGGCGCTTCTGTCGGCGCGCCACGCCGCCGCGGCCTCGGCGGCCTTCGCGGGCGCTGGGCACGCGCCTGGCGCTGCGCCTGCGCTGCCGGCGGCCTCGTTCGGCCACGCGTCGTACCACCAGACCGGCGCGCCCGTCGGAGCGCCGGCGCACGCGGTGGGCGGCCCACTGGGCGTGGACCAGCAGTCAGCGATGGCGCACATGGCGCACGCGCACGCACGTGCGACAGCGCCGCGCGGCGCTGGCCAGTCGGTGGGTTTTGGCCACTTCGAGGCGCAGCGGCGCCACGTCGAGCAGCACCCGCAGTATCCGCGCCAGCAGCAGCAGCAGCAGGCCATACCACAGCCCCAGACGGGACGGTCGTATCCTCATCCTGATCAGCACCAGCATCCCACAGCTCAGCTCCAGGCGCGGTTGCCTCATCCCAATCCGCACCCGCATCTGCATCCTCATCCGCACCCGCATTCCCAGCAGGCGACGAGAGCTACACCTCTCCAGCGCATGCCGTCTCTGAACCCGCAAGTGGATCAAGAGCCGCGGCCGCAGTGGGGTGGCCAGCACGTTGCACCCTATGGGGGCCACCTCGAGCAGCAGCAGCAACAGCAGCAGCAACAGCAACAGCAGCAGCAGCAACAGCAGCAGCAGCAGCAGCAGCAGCAGCAGCAGCAGCAGCAGCAGCAGCAGCAGCAGCTGCAGCAGCACCAGGAGCAGCAGCATCGACAGGAGCACGAGCAGCAAGGGCGCAATCTTCCCCCAGGCGGCCGGATGGCACCGCGCTTGCAGCACGATGGCCAACCCACGCGGCCACGCCCGAAGCAGCAAAATGCGCAGCGCGAAAAGAACCCGCGCCCGAAAAAGTCCAAGGCGCCCCCGAAGCGTAAGACCAAGAATAAGCAGCGCCAAGAGATCGACGCGATAGTCGCGCAAGCGGAGCCGCAGCCCGAATTCGCGCGGCAATTTGCCTCTCAACTGGTCGACAGCATCCCTTCGACCCACGACGACATTTTGGTTCGTCCGAATACTGCGACTGCCGTGATCCGGCCGGGGCATTCCATCGTTCCACGACCGTACCAACGTCGCCCCATTGACGTTGATCCTCGACTGAGGGCAATGCCCGGCATTAGTGGGCTCTTCATGAGCGATACAAGCCAGCCCGCAAGGCCCCTGCCGATGCTGCGAGCTATGCCGGGAGCAGGGACTGGCCCGAAAGCGTCCACAAAGGTCCTCCCACGTATTCTGCCTCCAAGTTTTCCGTCAGGCAACGGCCAGTCATCGCTAGGCCGTGGTATGTGGTCTCATCCACAACACAGTCAGCCTTTGCAGCAGTACCAACACCAGTCAGGCTATGTAGGGACAGCACATGCACTCAACGCGCAGAATCGAGCGCTGTATCAGTCTCTCCAACCGACTCAAGTGCGGGGACAACCGGACAGCGGCATTCAACCGGGTCGATTATTTCCACCACCAAGTACAGACAGATCGTTTCCGCGACCACAGACGCGAGAACCGTCGGGTGGATCTCGTCTTAAGACAATGCGTCAACACGCACTGACACCGAATGCGCCTGTGCTGCTGCAGCAACAGCAAAGGCAACAGCAGGTGCAGCCACCTCCGTCCAGGACCCCCGAGACTGCTTCGCTTCCACGAACAACAAATTTTGACTCTTCAGTGCGAAATTTCCCGGCTGGACATCCGAATCAAGTTTCTCATGGGAGTGCACCCACCCAGTATCACTACTACATGCCGTCGCCGTCGCTTTCACAGGAGGTGAAGGAACCCAAGCTCAAATTCGAAGACTCCCTGTGGTCTGATGCAGACCAGCGGTCGATGGCGGCAAGCGCTATTAGCTCTACTTTCCAGGGAAGCTCCAGTGCACGCAGTTCAGTGTACAATACGAGTGTGACTTTGCAGTCACCAACAACATTCCTGCCGTCGCTCGAATTTCGGTCGAAGAAGCCCTCCGACTGGTTCTATCCTCCACCGAATGGAAAAACGACCACCACAAAACAAGTACGTGAGAGGGCTATGGGAGTCTCAAGTGTGGATACCTCACTCATGAAGTCGAATCTTCAGCAAGCGCCGGTCACGCAACTCGTTGAAAGTGAGCGTAACAGGCTGGGTCCACGTGAAAGTGAATGGGATGCGTCAAGGGGTCAAATGATGTCAACGACGAATGTCAGCTACGGGCTCGGGCAGAAAGAGCCCGTTGATAGCAAGTCTGATCGCTCTGGTGCCTCTGAAGTCCGCTTTGAACCAAGCAGGACGAAGCTGCCGTCTAAGCCCGTGTCAAATAACCGAATTCGAAAAATGGTGAAACAGAACCGACGCCAGGAGCGAAAGGAGAGCGCCAAAAGTGGACAATGTCAACCTCTGGGCGACTCAAGTGGGGCTCTGCCGGCGAAGCTACAGGTACCACATCAACCACCAGAACCAGACCAGCAGCTTCAACAAGAAAATCCTGATGCTCATCAATCCTCACTGCCTCGAGCCTCACATGCCCGAGACCCGACACAATTCCCCCACCAGCCCCGACCATTGGACGTCCGACTGGAGCCTGTGGATGGAGGTTTGCAATCGACGAACGGGAATGCGTTGGGATCCCAGCCGAGCACAAAGCTGCCAGTTCAAATTGACCCAGGAAGTAAAGAAGCAGCCGCTAAGTGGGCAGCACAACATGAACAGGAAGAACTGCTTCGCCGGGCTCACTTGAAAATGGTCGCACAGCAACAGGTGCTCAAACGGAAGGCTGATGACTTCATTCCGTTTTCACGACCAGCTCCGACCGTGGTGAGAAGGAGCTCAACTAGCTCGATTGGTCCACCGCCAGGGAAAGCGGACACTGTAGAGCACCTCGTTCTCTCTCAAGCGTCTGCGCCTACGCGTGAAGCCCAGCTCTCCGTTGTTGTTGTGGGGTCCGTTACGACATCGCCTGGTGTTCCCCCGGGTGATGCTGCAGCAACTGTTGATGTCGTACCAAAAGGAAGAATGCGAAAACCAAGAAAGCGAAAAGCACCTTCGATCTCGGAGCCTGAAAAGAACAAGCAATCTGACACTGAGATTCTCGTGGAGACTCGGGTGACCAAGCGTCAGCGAGTCGAGAAGACAGATGTGATCGACCCCGCAACTACACCCATCGCCGTCGAAAAAGCAGACGCAATCTACCCTCCTCGAGATCCGGCGACTGAGAAAATACTCGATGCAACGAGTCCAGTGGTGCCAGCTGCAGGACGCTCAGAGACAGAAACCGTCATGATCTTTTGCAAGCGCGATTTTCTCCGTTACCAAGCTGGCCTGCTGTGGAAGAAATACCAAGAGATAAAGCGTAAGCGCGATCAAACTCTGGCGACCGTGACCGGCCGGAGAGCGAGGTATCTGAATGCCAGATACACAGGCTCGAAACGAGGTGATGGAACAGAAGTGGAAGGGTCGGCGGTACGCAGTGATACGGGCTCTGGTCGGGCAGGCACCGCAGATACCTCGGGGACAGAGGCTCCTGTCGTGATCGAGATTTTAGACGATGAAGACTGCGAGATGAACGAAGCTGAATCCGGACTCGTAAGTGGTCCAAGTCTCGATAAATTCTCTCCCCCACAACAAGACGTCGTTATGGCGATCCCATTAAGTTCGGATCATGCATCGTCGGGCAATCCCGCTGTTGACGCTAAGACGAGCCGCGAGCCGGATCGTTCCACGGCACCTGATGAGATCGAAGCAGAAGCGACTGGCGAGAACGCGGGAGAGTTCGGTCCATCAGATCCTTCTCCGTGCTCCGGTGGAGACGCGTGCTCTAATGACGGAGTGTGTCGTACCCAAACAATGGATGAGAAGAATGGCCTCGAAATCCAAGGGGCAACTGTCGTCTGTGGAGAAGAGTGCGTTGTCTAATCAGTGCGCAAGGTTGCGTTAGGTGTCCGTTGACATAGCTATATTGGCTTGGACGTGTTTGAGAAGCGTGGTTCCCATTGTGTGGTGAGCAAACTGTAGAGTACTTTCATGTAGAGTAACTTAAGGGAAACCGAACAGCCAAGGTCGGATGCCACTATTGACTTTTATTCCATAGGTGTGTTCGTGAGACTCCACTAGTTCCTTAGGACTGAATTGGATCGTCCGCAGCGTCTTCCGGACTAAGCCGCCGCGGTTTGTTGCCCCCTGCCGTCTTCTGGATAGGAGTTTGGTTGGCGCCTTCGTCATCAACGATGGACCGTGAGCCCACGGATCCGCTCGATGAAAGCGACTCAGAGCGATGACCAGCGGTGAGGGTACGAACGGATGAAGTTGACGACTTCGACGGTGATTGGGCAGTGCACGAAATCTCGGACGTCGCGGGATCGTCATCGAGCTGTGTGAGTAATTCGGAGTCGAGCGACGCCGCCAGCGCGGCCTCCACGCTTGCGGCTATGCTTTCCTTGTTAATGGTGTCGAGAGAGTCTGACAGCGAGCCACAAATGATCATCTCGAGTTGTCTCGTTGTGGACGTCCGCTTGCACGGAGATGATGCCGATAGCCCCGCAGCCAGCGGTGACTTGATGGGGCTTCGAACGGGACTGCAACTCGTGTCCGAAGGGAGGGTATGTGCGTCGGAGAGAAGTGTCATGCCCACTCCGACGGCTTCGGCACACGGATCACGCAGCGGCAGCTTCAGCTCGAGCGTCTCGATGGCCGTGAGGTCGCGTTCAAACAGAAGCGCAATGGCCTCGGCGGCGACGACGGGGTCGCCAATTTCATAGTACAAGTGGATGCAGTTGTGGAACAGCTCGACTTGCGGGTACGTGGTAGTGTGAGAGATGCGACCCATGACGCTGTCGTTCACGAAGCCCATGAACGACTGCGTCTGTGTGAACTCCCGCAGAAAGCCGACGGACGAATTCGTCGCCGAGGCGGCGGTTGATTGCGCGGATGCCTCGCAGAATGAATCGTGATCAAAAGTCACGGAGAATGCCAGCGCCGAGGAACGGCGGCGACGCAACGACGTGTGTGCGTGCGCGCTCGGGCTACGCGCCAGTGGCGTCGCGCGCTTGCTCGAGCTGGAGGGGGAAGACGATGTCGATGGCGACGCGCCCGTGTGCTCGATGAGAATGTAGCGCTGGAAATCGCGGAAGATGGAGGTGAACAGCACGGCGAACGCACCGCGCACAGCGTCCACCCACCGGGAGAGCGTATTGCTGTGGTCGATCTGGAGCGCCGAAACCAGCGAGAGCGACTGAAGCCGCTCAGCGAAGCGACACGCGGTTTCGTGGGGCGCTGACGCGTTCAAAAAGCGCAGCCGCACGGGCCGTTTCTCGACACGCAGGCGATCGATCGTCTCCTCAAACGTGAGGTCTAATGTAGAGACACCGTTGATAGCCACGAGGAAGCTGCCAGCATGGATCAGCCCAGAGCGTTCAGCTGGGCCGGGCAGTCCGTTCTGGAGGCGAGGAAGTGTCTTGACGACCGCCGATGTGCCTGGCTGACGACCCGGCTGGAAGTGGTTCACAGCGAGCATTCGCATGTGCGTCGACTCAAACGTGATGCCCAACTATACCAAAAGAGCAGACATGAGTCAGTTTGGGTTTGGGCGATATGTCTGTAGAGAACAAAAACACGAGAGTGCAACCATACCGGTCCTTCGCCAAACGTGATCTCGAGTTCGTTCTCGGACGGCGCGCGCGAGTGGCAAAAGTTGAGTGACTCGACGACGTGCTGGAGTGGGCTCGATGGGTGCGATAGGGATTTGTTGCCGTGCGGACTGTTGTTCCCGCTGCCACAAGTGTAGTGGCTACTGGGCGTGTAGGTGCTACCGCCACCGTTCACGGGCTGTGGGACAAGGTGCTCGACCGTCTGGAGCAGCGCGTCGACCTCGAGCGACGGGAGCCGCGCGAGCACAAAGTCCACGGGGGAGTCGTCGATGCGCGAGCTGATGGGCGTGACGACCTTGTCCTTGTCGAGGTGGACGACAACGCAGGACGAGAAGATATCGGCGCCGATCTTGGTCGCGAGCGAGCTCGTGTGGAGCCCCATGATGTAGGGCACTGGTGCCTGAAGGTACTCGATGAGCTTGACCGGGAGAAACGGCACGTACACGTGCTCCCACACAAAAGGGAATAGAAGCGCACAGAGCGCCTCGCACACTGGCGTTAGCAGACCGTGGTGCTGAGTCGAGATCGTTTACATATCACGCGTCAGATGAATAAATCCATGGCCGCCACGCTTAAAGTGCAGCAACGACAAGATGGTAGACAAGCACGTACGTTGGAGTGGATGAGGATTCGCTGCTCGAGCAGCATGCAGTTGACGATGTAGATCACGTTCTTGAGGCTGAGGCACTGGAACAGTACCTGGAAGCAATAGTCGTCGACGTGAACCACGTTGCCGCGGTGGACGTGGTACGAGAAGAATGGTTTGCCATCGATAGCCAACTCGAGCCGCCCGCCCGGGTTTGGACACTCGGCGCGCAGCACAAACTGCGAGAGCACGCGGTCCACGAGGTCTTCGTCATGGAAGCTGGTCGATTCCGGTCCAGAACCAAGTAGTGTTGTTGTCGCGGCTGCTGTCGTGTCGGAGACAGCCCGTGAGAGCTCGGTGTCGACCGGCGGCGGGCGGTAGGGCTTGGTGGCGTCCGCGATACCGCGCCGCGTGGGCGACACGAACCAGCTTCGTTGCCCCGAGGCGTCGGCGAGGATCGATTCGACGACGCGCTGCTCGCTCGTGTGGGTGCGCTCGCGGAAGACCCAGCTCACGACCTCCTTGAACAGCGAGAAGAACGGGTGATGCGAGATGAGGCAGAACACGCGCGGGCGCCACGCGTCGGCCGCGAGCGCGTCATAAAAGTGGAGCGCAAAGCCGTAGGCGCGCGAGCCGTCGCCGCCCGTGAGCGAGAAGGAGAAGAAAGTGGGCTTGCGCTCGAACGCCGAGGGCGACGCGGCGCTCAGGCACGACGGGATGCAAAACTAGTGACACACAAAATGCGTGAGCGAGGGGACCGAGCACAACCAGGGCATATCCATTGCGACGCACGAACGGGACGCCGTCCGGGAGCGGGAAGTCGGCGTGGTCGGTCGGTGGGAGCCGAAAGGCCACGCGGCGCTCAAAGTCGTCGACGCACTCGCTGGCGCCGTGGCGCGACGCGCGACGGGACGATGCTGCAAATGGGGGAACACACAGAAAACACTCCCAACGTCCGTCAGTCGCACGCCAACCGCACGCAACAGCCAGCTAGAGGGACGCACGCGGGAGCACATCAGCGACGACCTCGACAAAGTAGTCGACCAGCCGCGCGCGCGTGTCGCCGGCGGGGACAGCAGCGCTGGCAGCGGCGGCGGCGCTCATGATGGTCGAGCTGCGTTGGGGGAGCGACGACGACGGCGCCGGCAACGAGAAAGGCAACGCGTCGGGCGCGGTCTATAATCAGATGCGCCTCTGGATACGCCACCGTGCACGCTGCAGCGCGTGGTGCGTGTTGGCGGCAGGGAAGTGGGGGAGCGGGATACTTATAAGTAGACGCGCTTTCCCCCCTTTGAGCCGCACCGTGTCCCATGAGAGAGAGGGTCAATCAACTCTCGGGGCCTTTTGGTGGGGTTTCGTCTCATCTCAGATCTGAGTTGAACATGAGACTGAGCCAACGAAAGGGAAGAATCTGCGACAGAGAACGATCGAAGCTGACTGATCTAAAGCGACCAAGCCCGTGGATCCAAAATGTGCTTGTTGCGTGGCCATCTAGACTCTGAACGTTCATAGCGCGCCTGCGTTGTCGCCGCGGGCGAGCTCCTTCAACGAGCGCTGGGCCGTGCCGCGACGCAGCGGCTTGGGCTGCGAGTCGTGCGGGGCCCAGCCGATCATGTAGATCACCTGGAAGGTTGCGGGCACGGAGCCGTCGTCGTTGGCGTACATGGTCTGGTAGATCGACGCGGCCGCGAGCAGCGAGTCACGCGTGGGAGCGCGGCCCTTGGACTGCACGGCGTTGTTCTCGCCCATGTTCTGGAGATGCTCCATGAGCACGAACGCGTTCGGGTAGTGCACTTCGATGTAGTCGGTGTCCACAGTGCACAGCGTGAAGCCCGCGCCCTGCAGCAGACCGCCGACATCCGGCACGTTTGCAAACGGAGAAATGTGGGGCGAGATGCCGCCCTGGCGCTCCTGATCAGCCAGAATGAAGGCGCTCCTAGAACAGCACGAAAACAGAAATGTCGTGAGCGTGGAGTCAGTACGCGGACCGTCGAGAGGTAGCAGAATGGCGTACCGCAGCTCTTGAAGTGAGTCACCGCCCAGCATCGCGCCGAGGAAGACACCGTCAGGCTTGAGGCAGTCGCGAATCTGGTTGAAACAAGGAGTCATTCTTAGTACAAGAGAGGATACCGGCCAGCAATGACTGTACGCCCGCAGCAACCTGCTGGAAGGTACTTGGGAGATCGTTGACCCAATGGAGGCTCAGCGAGCTCATCACGAGGTCAAAGTGGTTCGGCGGGAACGGCAGGTACTCCTCGTCGACGATGATGTGTTTCGTTTCCACTAGAAGATCAGGATGGAGCGCAGCGTTCAGAACACCACAACTTCCGGTCGTTCACAAGTGGACCTGTCTGTAGTACGCACATGCGTTGACGTCTTCGCGCTCCTCTTCGGCGTCGCGCAACAACAGTTTCTCGGACGCGTCGCACTGCAGCAGCAGCTTCACGCCGCCGAGGCCGTCGTCGACGCTGAGGTTCTTGTAGATGTGGCCGCTGCCGCAGCCCAGGTCGAGCGCCACGGGCAGTTCGCGGTCAATGTCCTGTACGGCAAAACAAAAGCAAACGTGAATCGAGGAAGGCACCGCCAGTCGAGGAAGGTCCACGCTCCCCACCTCCAGGCGGTCCACGAGGCGGCGCGCGACCTCGTCCTTGAGGTACTCGTACTCCTCGCCGTTCGCGAGCGCCGCGATGTTGTTGCGCTGCTGGCGCTTCACCGCTGCGGAGAGACATCCCACACAAAGAACAACAACGTGAGTACGCGAAGAGTCACGTCGACAGCATGGAGATGCAGTCCGCACCTCGGTCGAAGATCGCCGCTTGCTGCGGCGGCCCGCTCGAGAGCGAGCGGCGAGCTGAAGAGACCGACGGCGATCGCACCGCGCGCCGCTGTCGTCGCAGCCACACGAACACCACACGATTTAGACTGCGAGTTAGACAGCGCGGTGCACACGTAGCGTAGAGCTGATCCGCACCGCCAGCGTCGTCGCCACGCTCCGCATTGTGGCCATGTACAATGTCGAGATCTCCGTGTCTTTGGGCTCCGTTATTCTGCGGCGGTGGACCTCGTGGATGATATTTTAGCCAATCAAGGCAACTGATCCCCACAAGACCATGTGGGTCAGTTGATAGGCTCGGTCGGATCTGGCCCGCGCCACAAGATCCGTCCATTGACGCGCTGACGTCCCCGCTGCCAGTTCCTCTGCCCGTGATCTCTCCGTCTACACACTCCCACCCGCGCGCCGCCATGTCGTCGTCGCTCTCGCTGAGGGCGCTGCTGGCCGCGCGGCGCAGCACCGCGGCCGCGGTCTCAGCCACAGCGTCCGCGGCCTCCACAGCCAGGAGAACGCGCTGTGCGGCGGCCACGAGCGGTCTCCGCATCCACTGGCGCGCGACGGGGTCGTCGCCGGCGCCGCTCCACTCGTCGAATCTGTTGCTCCGTCGCGGCGACCTGCGGTGGCTGTCGGCGGCGGCGGCGCCGTCTCCGCCCTCTGAGGGTGATGCGAAGAAGAGCGCCGGCGCCAAGACCACCGTGCTGCCGCCGCTGCCGGCGCAGCTCCAGGCGATGCTGCCCGAGCTCCTCAAGGGCCAGGACGCCGCGACGACCGACCAGGTGCCGCCCCCGCCCCTCAAGGACGTCAACAAGGTCTACTTCCCGGGCAAGACGTTCCACTCTGCCTCGCGCGACGTCGTGTTCCGCGCCATGGCAGGCAACGCCGCGATCACGACGCTCAAGACGCTCGCGTGGCTCAAGACCGGCTCGAGCGCCATGCTCTCGGAGGCCATCCACTCGCTCGTGGACACGGGCAACCAGGCCATTTTGATCCTCGGGCTGCGCCAGGCGTCCGGCGTGCCCGACAAGCACCACCAGTACGGCTACGGGCGCGCGGCGTACTTTTGGTCGCTCATCTCGGCGCTCGGGATCTTCTGGCTCGGCGCCGGCGTGACCGTCACGCACGGCATCCAGACGATCATGAGCCCGCCCGAGCAGCTCACGCTGTCGTGGGAAATCTGGGCCGTGCTCTCGGGCTCGTTCCTCATCGATGGTTGGGTGCTGCAGCGCGCGGTGAAGGAAGTGCGCGCGACCAAGCCGCCGAACGTGTCGTTCTTCAACCACGTGCGTCGCATCAAGGACCCGTTCATGATGGCCGTGCTGCTCGAGGACTTGACGGCGTGCACGGGCGTCGTGATCGCGGCCTGCGGCATCGGCGCGAGCCACATCACGGGCAACCCGCTGTGGGACAGTCTCGCCAGCGTTTCGATCGGCATGCTGCTCGGCGGCGTCGCCATCCAGCTCATCCGCCTGAACCAAAAGTACCTGCTCGGCCAGTCCGTGGAGCCCGAGATCGAGAAGGGCATCCGAGAACTCCTACTCGCGCGACCGTCGATCGACGCCGTGTACGCCGTGCAGTCCCAGTGGGTCGGACCCTCGACGTTTAGCTACAAGGTACGAAGAAACGTACAGTTCTTAGAAGGACTACCTGTTTGTACCAACTGACCAGTTTCTTGTGACAGGCTGAGGTGGACTTTGACGGCACGTACCTCGCGGCGCGGTTGCTGCAGATGTACAAGCCCGTGTTCCTGGAGGCCAAGGACCTCGAGAACGACCTGCCACTCATACTGGCGTGGTACGCCGAGGACGTGACGCGGCTCGTGGAGAAGGAAGTGCAGGAAGTGGAGGAGGAGATCCGCCGGTACTACCCGGAGGCCGCGTTCATCGAGCTCGAGCCCGACAGCAAGGACACGGAGATGCGCGCGATCTCGGCCATGAAGACCACGTCCTCGCGCACGAGCGAGCGCGAAGCCATGACCCGCGCGCTTGCGCACCTCGCGCGCACGCTGGATCGCACAGACAAGCCCGTGTGATGATGTTGGTGTCGGCGCACAAAAACAACAAAGAAGAAGCAGATAGTGCTGAAATAAATTATACTACTTCCGAGCGGTTCGGGAGCGCGAGAATAGAGGGAGGAAGAGAGATACAACAGAAAGGGAGAGCCTACGTGAAGACCTGCACAGGCGACGCGCCGACAGCGTCCTCCGCGGCATGCAGGTGGTGTTGGTGCTGGGCCTCGACGCGCACATCCTGCCAGCTCACACTGCGGCGCTTGGCCTGTGCGGCCGCTGCGGCCGACGACGCCACGTTGCGGCGGTGCGAGGTCGTTGCCTCGAGGTTCTGCCAACGGAACGAGGGCTTGTGCGTGCGGGACTTGGACGTGGCGTACTGCTGGAAGCAGTGGTATAGCCCCATGATGACCACGAACGAGAGCACGTTGAGGAACACGCCGTACGCGAGCTCCGACGTCGTGAGGAACGCCCAGCTCGAGCTGCCCAGTTCCCACGCGCGCTCGACCAAAGACGCGAGCGGCGACGGCGAACAGCCCTGGTCCGAAGTAGTCGAGGGCAGCGAGTGGAGCACACGTCCGGGGCGGCGAATATAGCTCGATTGAGCAGCCCCGTTCTCGCTGTCCGTGAGGATGGTGAGCCCAAACACGGACGCGCACAGCCCGAGACTCGCGGCCGAGACCGTCGCAGCCGAGCGGCCGAGCGATTTGCGCTGCTTCTTGGGCGTGGGCAGCACAAGCACTTCGTCCTCGTCGATCTCATCGTCCTCGTCGCACGACTCTTCCATCAGCGAGTCGGTCGGCGACTTGTGGCCGCTCTCAAGATCGTGGAGTGTTGAACGAGTTGTGGGGACCAACTGTGGTCGGAGCGTCGACACGGTGGATGAAGCAGGAGCCGGTGCGGAGGTGGGCATGGGCGGCAACGCGGCCGCGCGTGCTGGGTCGCTGTACATGGTCACGAGCGACCGCAGGAACGAGTTTTGGTCCTGGAGCGATTTGTTCTCGGCACGCAACGCGGAGATTGTGTTCTGGAGTTCGTGCTGCTTCTTGGTGAGCTCTTCGACCTCGACCGAGAGGTCCGTGAGCTGCTCCTTGCGACGCAGGCGGCTGCGGTTGGCGCTCTCGCGGTTCTTCATCTGCCGGAGCGCGCGCTTGGACTTCTTGAGCTCAACCGGGTCGAGCGACGTCGCCGGTTGGTTGGGCATCACGTCCGGCAGCGGGCGTTTGAGGTTGGCGTTGAGCGGCGGGAAGCACGCGACGGGGAACGCGAACGGCAGCATCGCCGCCGACGGCACCGCCGACACCGTCGCGTGGGACGGCACGAGCGGCATGGGCGCGCTGGCGACGGGCGCGGCCGGCGGCGACACGGGCGGGAGCTTGAGCTTGACCGCGAGCGGGTGCTGTGCGGACGTGCTGGCGCCGCCGCTGGTCTGCGCGGACGGCTGGAACGCGTAGGCCGCGGCGGGCGACGCGGGCTGGTTGGTCCGCTCGTCCTCGACGAACGTGGGCGGCGGCGAGGCCATGTCGCTGCTGCCGTCGTCCGTGACGCCGTCGCTGAGGTCGTCGGCGTTGTAGCTGCCGTCGTCAAACGCGTCGGCCGCGTGGGCGGCGGCGCCGCTGTCCAGGAGGAAGTCGTCGTCGTACGCGAGCAGCTGCACGAGCTCGAGCGACGTGGCCGGGAAGTCCATGGCGGCGGCGGCGCTGGCGGGTGCGAGCGAGGCGTCCTCTTCTTCTTTGAACAGGTCCATGTCCATGAACAGCGCGCTGTCGCTCAGCGACGCGGCCATGGTCTCCGGTATCGATCGGTGGAAGCGTGTAATAAGAGGAGGAGCAGACCAATCACGCGCGGACAGCGCAGGCGACAGGTGGAGCCAAGTTGGCGAATGGGGAAGCGCCCCATTTTCAGGCGGCTGCGTGCGAGGAGCTCTCCATGGAGCGAACCAGAGCACCATCACTCATGAGCGGCGTGAAGGACCTGTAGGAATCGATGATTGCGTCCAGAGACCAGTCGGTTTCTGACACTGTTGATAGGGAAGTGGACTGTATAAATGCATAACCGGCTGGAAACGATGGCCGAGTGACTGGAGGTGCGCGCATTTCGACTTGTCATGATGCGATTGGTGGAAAATGGGTTTGTGACTTGGACGATCGTGATTGGTGGAGCTAGTGGGATCATGTGGCAAGCGGGCTAGGGCTTCTCCGGAATGTTGGTAGCTGACGACGGGGCGACGGTCTCAGTTGGTGGAGGCGTGGCTGAGATGTAGCCATCGCCGCTGAGCTGCCCGCAGTCCGCGACGACCACGGGCGCGAGCGGCCGACCGGAGCCCGAGCCGAGCGCCTCGAAGGCCGCGAGGTGCTCGAGGTCCTCGGCCAGCACCTGTCCGAAGACTACGTGCTTGCCGTCGCACCAACTGGCCTGGGAGGAGGAGGAAGAGGAGGGGACGTCAGGAGCGGAGTCCATGGCGAGCGACGCAGGCGTCCCTACGCGTACCGGCACGAACGAGATGAAGAACTGCGACTTGTTGCTGTGGTTTTGGTGCGCCATAGAGACCGAACCGACCTGATGCTGCGGAGGGGCGATGTGAGACGCGGTGTTGGTGCCCGGGAGCGGACGGAAGAGACCGTACCTGGTAGCGAAAACTCTGGCATGCCACGAGGCCAAAGTCAGTCTCAGCGCCGGGGTAGAGGGCGATGGGCACGAAGTGATATAGCCAGGCTCACCTCGTCTTCAAACACGCGAGAATACGCGGAGGCGCCGCCCGCGCCGTTTCCTGATCCACCACCAGCGCACATGTGAGCCCAACGTCGGTTCATGATACTGGGGGCGTTGTATCGTTGTGTGGTGACCATGCGTGATGTCGCCGCCCTGCATCATGAATCCTGGAATGATGCGGTGAAAGCGCGTCTGCTTGTAGAACAGTGCGCGCACCTTGGCGTTGCCCTTTCGCTCTCCTGAATGTGATCGACAACAGGACTCTCCGTTAGCAGGAGGAAAAGGTTCCTTGAAAGAGCCAAGCAGACTCGACACACCAGTGCACAGCATGCGGAAGTTGCCACACGTGTACGGCAGCTCCTCATCGAACAGCTTCCACACATTGTATCACGGTTAGGTATGGACCAACGGCCCCATGATTTACAAGGAGCGACGCCACGCACCTCGATGTGGACCCGCCGGAGCGGCTGGTCGCCGGCGGCAATGTCCAGGTACACGACCATGGGCCCGCTGGCCTGGCCGAGCGTGAACTCAGTCAGCGACTTGACGCGCGCAGCCTCCGCCATATCGATGTGAGAGCTGAACTCGACGCCCGTTGAGTGTGTGTGCCGAGATCACGCGCCACGATCTTTCTCTCGGGCCGACGGTGACCCTGCTGAACAGCTATTTTTGCGCTTCCACCTCCTCAAGGCGTAGCCATTCCGCAACTTGCCAAGCTGACCGTCTTGAAAGGGTCATCCCGAGCACTTGATCGTCATGGCGTCCACGGCGGAGCTGTCTGCGAATGCGCGCAAGCTCCAGGAAGACGAGATTGAGGTGTGTGAACACAGGCAAGTAGAATGCTTGCCACCACTGTGGCTAACTCTGGCCGTTGGTCTATGCCCCATTTATTCTGATGGTAGCGACTCGTCAAGTGCCGTGTACGCTCGGAGATCGAGGCTCGCAAGGCTGCTGAGGCGACGATGAAGCGTGCGGTACAGGAAGCGCGTGAGCTCAAGAAAGAGCTCATGGTCATGCGACAAGAGAAAGAGGAGCTCAAGCAGGACTCGAGGAAGGCTGCACTCGTGGCGGCGACGACGCCGACTCCGGGGGGCGTCGTCACCAAGGACGACCTCCAAAAGAAGCTGTCCCATGAAAAGGCCAAGCGCCAGGCGCTCACGACTCAATTGGAGGCGGCCCATCAGCAAGTGGCCCAGCAGCGCGACCAGCTCGAGCAACTGGACGCACAGCTTGCGAAGGCCCAGTCCCGTTTCGACGACGCGGTCCGAAAAGCTCAGGAGGAGCTCACGACCAAGCAGCGAGAGTTCGAGACGCTCCAGGATGAGGCAAAGAAGCTTAAGAGCACGGCCGACGAGGCCAAGCGGAAGTGTCAGCGCGCCGTGAAGGAGAAGAAGGAGGAGCTGCAGCAGCTCCGGGACGAAAACGTACAGCTCACCAAGAAGTGCGACGCGCTCGAGCGGCTCGGTGAGGAGAACGCCAAGCTACGCAAGCTGCTGGACAAGGCCAAGGACAAGCAGGGCGGCGTTGCGGAGGAATGGCAGCGCCGCCTGGACCAGCGCGAGCAGGCGTTCCTGCGCGAAGAGCTAGCGAGCAAAGCGCAGCTGGCCGACAAGCAGCGCGAGATCGAGCAGCTGCAGGCCGAGAAACGCGAGCTGGCCGAGCGGATCGACGAGCTGGAGGCACAGGCTGCGGCCGTGGCAGACGACCACGCAGCGGAGATGGAGCGCCAGGAAGCGCACTTTCAAGAGCTCACGGTCTCGATGAAGCAGTTGCAGGACCGCCTTCAGACGCTGAAGGACGCCGGCCACGTGGCGGACCGCGCGCGACTGGACGCCGAGGCACGACTTGCGCGGGCCGAAGAGCAGCGCGAGACCGCCGAGGCCGCAGCTGACGCGGTTGAGGCCCGTGCCGAGAAAGTGGAGTTGCAGCTGCGAGAGGCGAAGCAGCAGCTCGAGCAGGTGGAGAAGGCGCTCAAGAAGAAAGGCATTTCGGTCGACTTCCTGCTTAGAACTGGAACTAGTACCTCTACCACCAAGGCCACGAAAGAGCCCAAGGGCCCGGAGGACGACGGCGACGCCGACGAGCCAGCCTCGCGATCGACCGTCGCGGCGAAGAAGAAGGCTGTTACTGTGGTGCCACCGCCGGCCATGACCAAGGACGGGTCGAGACTGGTGCTGGAGACCAAGACGCGCACTGCGACGACGCTCTTGACCAGGGCTAAGCCTGCCCCTGCTGGAGCGAGCGGCTCCGCTAGCGGTCGAAGCAACAACAATCACAGCCATGCCGATCGAGAGCCCACGCCCGAACGCGTGCGCAAATGATTCCGGAAACCAGTAAACCGGGACTTTGGCTCTGGTCTGCTTCGTGAGTCTATTGTGTTTTGTGTTTTCCCTCCTATCTGCTCCTTAGAGAACTGGCTCCGCCTGGCTCTTGCGCGCGGCCGCGTCCTCCATCGCCTTGGCTTTGATGCGCGCGACGGCCTCGGCCGCGAGCGCCGCGCGCTTCTCAGCCCGCTCAGCCTTCTCAGCGTCTTTCTTCTCCTGCTTCTCCGCGATCGCCAGCGGCACCGCGATCGCCGGTGCCTGGGACGCTTTCTCGTGGTACGCCGCGACAAAAGCATCCTTGAAGGCCAAGAACGTGCCGTCGTCGATGCGCGCGCGGATGGTGCGGAAGAACCGGTAGTAGTGGTGCATGTTGTGCAAATACACGAGCGTGTCGCCCAGCATCTCACGCACGTTGAGCAGGTGGTGGATGTACGCGCGGGTATAGTGGCGGCAAGTGTAGCAGTCACAGTCCGCGACGAGCGGAGCAAAGTCCTTCTCGAAGCGCTTCTCGCGGAGGTGCAGCAACGCGCCTGAGCGCTCACGCTCCATCTTACGCACGCGCGTGTCGTCCGCGGCTGGGTCCATCCAGAAGATGAGCGCCGCGTGGCTCTGCGTGGCCGTGACGGGGTACGTCGAGATGAACGCGTCGACGCCGCTCGCGACAGCGCGGATCACTTCCAGCGGGTGGCCGATGCCCGTGACGAACCGCGGCAGCGCCGCCGCACCCTCCGTGGGCTCGATGGTGTCGAGGACGAGATCGATCGTGGACGTGCGCTGTTTGTTGTTGGTGATGAGGTCCACACCGCTGAGCAGCAGCGCCTGCACGTCGCGCTTGACGGTCTCCTCGGCGCTGATGCGGCGCAGCCGCTCGTCCGTACCACCGACGATCACGCCACACACGAGAGCGTCGTCCTCCTCGTGCTTGGCCGCGAGGCAGTCGTCGAGCCACTGGAGCGTGGCCTGCACGGCCGCGCGCTGGCGATTCGCGCCGAGCGAGAGTGCGATCTCGTCGGCGAGCGGCACCAGCAGCTGCGCGCGCAACATCGCCGAGGCCTCCATGAGCTGCGCGGGTGTGACTTCGCGGCGGCCCTTGCCCGTGGCCACGAGGAACGCGCCCTTCTTGGACGGTGGGTTGGACGCGTTGATGTAGTCGCGCGCCGAGAGCACGGCGTGCGCGCACGGGAGACGCAGAAAGTCGCGCAACGGGATCTGCTTTTGCTGCACAAACTCGAGCATCGTGCAGCTGTACACGCACACATACACCGAGGCACCATCCGTTCGCGTGAGCGCGCAGTGTCTACGTAGAACCGAGAGCGCGACGCACGTACATGTCGGTAAAGTCTACGACCTGCGTGGTGAGCTCCGGGAGCTTGGGGTAGTTGTCTGTCCATGATGGTGAGACCGTCAGAGATATCAGCGATAATACGGCGCACCCGCCTCCGGACACGCTACTAAAGTACTACTAGTCGCCGCTGACTCAATAACGCACCGGGAGTGATGTGGGGCACGATGCCGGCGACGCTGGGCGGGATGTAGCAGGGCGTCGGGACGCTCTGGAAGATCGTGCCGGCGCGGAAGCGCGCGCGCGCGCCGGACGCGAGCGTCTCGCTGGACGCGCTGGAGAAGTGGAAGCGGCCGGCCATGGCGCGCGCAGCGGAGACCGAGCTAAGGCGGCGGCGAGCGAGACGCAGCATCCACGGATCACTGGAAATGCGTGCAACGGAGACTGTGGCGGATTGATCCGATAGTGACATACACACAAAGAATGACAGAGTACAGGAGTGAATGTCTAAAGTTCGATCTCATCCTCCCGCTTAAGTGCGATGTTTATTTTGGGCTCCGCTGGGATCAAGCCAGATGGCTACATTCACAGATCCGATTTCCTCCAGGAAAGGGTTCTGGGCGGCGCGCCCCACCCAGTGCGTGCGACGCGCTCCGCTCGTGTGCGCCAACTCGCGTTTCTCTCAAGTGCCTTGCGAGGAAGCAGCGCTCTGCAGCGAGGCAGGCATCATGGCGTCGCACACGTTCGGGTACCAGGGCTTCCGCTCGTTCAGCGTGCAGCCGTGCTCGACGCTTAAGCCCGGCGAGACGTACGAGCAGCGCGGCTCCAAGTTCTCCAAGATGGGCTCGCACATCATCACGCCGGCGGAGTACAACCGCGTCGGGCGCCACAGTTTCGAGTCGACGGCCATGCAGAGCATGCAGGCCGTCCAGCCCAAGGACTATCACGTGCCCGACAAGCGCGGCGTGAGCGCGAACGAGAAGTACGCGCTCTCGCCGCGCAAGTTCATCGCCACAAGCACGTACCTGCAGGACTTTTCAAGCTATGAGCAAGAGATGCGGCGCGTCGTCGCGACGGACCTCGCCGAGTTTGAGCGTGCGTTCCACGCGGTCATGGCCGAGACCGAGAGTAGTAACAACGGCGTCGAGCTCGCCCACGTGCCGCGCATCGTCAAGCTCGCGCTCCGCGACGGCGCCACCCAGCGCGTCGTGGATCTGTTTGTCGGGTTTTTTGACCACCGGCTCGTGACTACCTCACCGTTCGTCGACAATATCACGTGGGACGCGTTCCGGGCAGCTGTGGGCCACATCCAGGGCACATTCGAAGCGGAGCTGGGCAAGCGGTACACGCACCTCACGGGACTGCCCAACGCCAAGGCAGACGCGCCCAAGGTCATTCCATCGACGACACCGGCGAGCAGCTATAATGTCGACTTTGGACGCTACGGGGACCAACCACTCGAGCGCCCGTACATGCGACGCCGCGGCATGGCTTCGACGACCGACGACTTGCAGCCCGGCACGACAAAGGACACGTTCCACATCCCAGGGTATGCGGGCTTTCTACCGCGCACAACGCACAACCCTGATGCAGTCGCCCACGGCGAAGGCGCGCAGCCGCACGGGCGCAAGGACGAGCTACGACTTTATCACAGCGACAACATTCCCGGGTACACGGGCCACAAGCCCGTGGACTGCAAAAACTACCGCGGCGAGTGCCGCGCCGGCTCGCACGATCTCACCTCTACGGGATCCAACTACAAGCCACACCTGTAATTGGCTTTGTCGGCCATGAGACAGCCGATTAGCAAATGAATACACCCATGCCCAGGCTCATTTATTCCACGCTTTTTGTTTGTTCGTGCAGCTTACGTAGTCGATGGAATCCGCTCGAGGATCTCCTGTAAGAACGAATGGCCGTTGACGACGCTGGTGCTGGCGATCAATATCTGCTGGGACGGATCTGCGAAGTTAATCGTTCATAAGCACAGCGTCAGCGTCGCCCTGGCAGACCACATCGAAAGAAGAAATCGGCATGACGACGTACAAAACTGCGCGATCCATCGCAGCGCGGCGATCTCCATGTACGTTACGCCGCCGACAAAGCACACGACCAGCACCTGCGGCCTCGCATCACCCGCTTTCGTCGCCTCGTCTGTGGTCGCCTTGGTTGGCTTACGATGCTTCATCTTGACCTCAGCCCGCGGCCCGCTAATCTTGTTCATGGTGTTGTCGATCGCCTCCCAGCTTGCGTGCTTGAGTAATTCTTCGACAAGCAGACACGAGATTGGCGCGTATCCGGAGGTCACGAATGCCATGTTCCCGGGATCAAGCGCATCCACGTCCAGATCTATTGCTCTCAATGCGGCTGTGATGTGAATGAACGGAGACGGCGGCTTTGGCCCCCAAAAAGTACCACCCGCAGCCGTCTCCAGAAGCGTTGTCGGATCGGCGGCTTCACGTAGGAGCCCCACCCGCTCCAAGTTCTCGAACGAAAACACGAGCTCGTGGCCGTAGGTCTGCAGTAGACGCATGCGGAGTCGATTCAGCGCATCTCGTGGCACGCCGTCATGAACGACGCTATATAGGCAAAGCACCCGAAGAACGCTCAGCAGTGACGCGTGCTGAAAGATCATGTCCTCGATCTCGTTGAACAGCACGTCGACGTCGTCGGTCTCGTGATTTAGATCCATGATCGCTCGTTCGAGTTGCCACTGTGCGCGAAACGCACGCGAGTTCGTAGTCGCTTCGACGGTCTCATTCAATGCGACTAACCGCTCCAGTGACTCTTGTTTGGCTTTGATCTGCGGAAGAGTCTTGACAAACTCGTGCACCTCGGCGGTGGAAGCAGCGGCGCTGGTTGCGCGGAAGTGGTCGAACTTTTGCTTGACTGTGCTGGCTTCGACGTTGAGTGCAGCGGAAACAGCTTGGATATTCAGACCACGCACGCGCTGGAAGATGCTGTCGCTGGCATTGAGAGGGAGCATCTGATCGGTGGGAGCGGGGGACGCGACGTCTTTCGTCAGCGGAGGCAGCGTCGCGAAGCCATCGCGACTCTCGAAGAGCTCATCGATGAGCGCCTCAAGTGTGAGCGGCGTGGAAACCACGCTCGCCAAATCGACACTGCGATCTAGCAGCACGAGCGAGAACGCAGACTCGCTCTTTGCTTTGGATCGCTTGGGTTTCCTCACTCTGGCGTTTGGCTCGCCTTCGTTACTCTGGCGCTCTTCATGCTGTGCTTCGCCAACCGCACCAGGTTCTATCTCCATCAACCGTTGGAACACAAACGCCGAGAGCTCACCCTTGTACTTGATGTTAACAAAAGGCGCATACTGCCGCTGCAGCTGCTGCAGCGCCGCCGCGAGGTCCCCGAGTGCGCTTTTATTGCCTTGCATGACACAGTCATAGAGACAGCGCTCGCGCCCAAGCGTCACGAGATCGTTGTCGAGCGGCACAAAGCCCGCGTCGACCTCCTCGATGTGAAACACGTCCGCCAGTTGCTGGTGGCCGAGCGCCTCGGCGCACATGGGCGTCCATTGGCCGAGCACGAGCAACACGAACGCGCGTTCCTTGGGCTCCACCGAGAGCAGCAGCCCGGCGTGGGTCGCGATCGCGCGCACGTCCTCGACCTGCGCCGGCGCGACGTACACCACCGTGCGGCAGCGCACGCGCGCGAGCTCGTCCGTGAGCTCGACGCACTCGGACACCCGCCCGAGCGCCGCGAGCCCGCGCGGGAACACGTGCGTGAGCAGCGTGGTCAGGCGGTGCGGCAGCACGAGCGTGCAGTCGCTCGCGGCGTCGTCGCCGCCCGTGGCCGCCGCGAGCGCGCGCTGGAGCGCCGCCTCATAACCGCTTCGTAGCCGCTCGAGCGGCGCGGCGCCGGCGTCCAGCGCCGCGAACCGCAGCGCCCCGGGGGCCGTCGTCGTCGGCGGCGTATCCATTCGCCGGATCTTCAAGAGTCACGATGGAGAAAAGGGATCGAAAAACGGGTTTGTGGGTTTAAAACCCGTTTCGGGTTTTCGGCCCGTGGGCCGGGCGGGTCTGACGGTGGGAAGGCCAGATAGGGCCGAGAAGATCGCTTTCTGGCCTTCGTTTCCGCCACCCCCAAGCAGAGAAAAGGGTGTTTTAAACAGTTGCAGGGGACCCGAACAGACCGCACCTCCCCGCGAAGCAGTCGGTTTCCAACAACGTGTTTAAAACACCCGGCGCAAGGTGTGCCTCCCACAGATCGTCGAAGTGCAGCTCGAAATCTTCCCCAAGCCGCGTGCGAGGAAACCCAAGCGAGAAGGATGGTGCTGAGCGCAGAGGCGGCGTTCCGCGCGAACGCCAAGGCGGTGGTGCGCGACTACTTTGTGGAGCCGCGTCTGGGTACGTTCAACGCGGCGTGGTCCCCGGAAACAACGAGCGTTTGCTGACCACGGGGGACGCCACTGGCGTCTTTAACAAACTAAACACAGACTACCGCACGATCTCCGGGGTGAACGGCCCGCTCGTGATCCTCGAGAGCGTCAAGGTGCGCCTCGCCGCAATGCAGCATCACGGGAAGATGCTCTGTTCGCTTTACTGATGGGGTTTCTATGGTATGGGCAGCTGCCCAAGTATGCCGAGATCGTGAACATCACGCTGTCGACGGGCGAGAAGCGCCAGGGCAAGGTGCTTGAAGTGCAGGGCAGCAAGGCAGTCGTGCAGGTGTTCGAGGGCACGGACGGCATTGATAACCGCAACACGCACTGCGAGTTCACGGGCGACGTGCTGCGCATGGCCATCTCGGAGGAGATGCTCGGCCGCACGTTCAACGGCTCGGGCAAGGCCATCGACGGCGCGCCCGCGGTCGTGGCCGAAGACTACCTCGACATTGAAGGCCAGCCCATCAACCCGTCGTGCCGTGACTACCCGAAGGAGATGATCCAGACCGGTATCTCGGCCATCGACGTGATGAACTCGATCGCGCGAGGCCAGAAGATTCCGCTGTTCTCGGCGGCCGGTCTGCCGCACAACGAAATTGCCGCCCAGATTTGTCGTCAGGCCGGTCTCGTCAAGCGCAAGGACGTGATGGACTCGCACGAGGACAACTTCGCCATCGTGTTCGGTGCCATGGGTGTCAACATGGAGACGGCGCGTTTCTTCCGTAACGACTTCGAGGAGAGTGGCTCGATGCAGAAGACGGCGCTGTTCATGAACTTGGCCAACGACCCGACCATCGAGCGTATCATTACGCCGCGCCTCGCGCTCACGACCGCCGAGTACTTGGCCTACGAGCGTGACATGCACGTGCTCGTCATCCTGACCGATATGAGTTCGTACGCTGATGCGCTGCGTGAAGTGTCGGCTGCGCGTGAGGAAGTGCCCGGCCGTCGTGGTTACCCGGGTTACATGTACACGGATTTGTCGACGATTTACGAGCGAGCTGGTCGTGTCTCTGGACGCAACGGGTAAGTCGAGCCATCAGTTCAGTGCTGCGTCCTCGGCGATTTGTGTACTCACCGGCACGATTGCTGCGTATTTGTAGTTCGATCACTCAGTTCCCGATTCTGACGATGCCCAACGACGACATTACGCACCCGATTCCGGATCTGACTGGTTACATTACGGAGGGACAGATCTACGTCGATCGTCACCTGTACAACCGACAGATTTTCCCGCCGATCAACGTGCTGCCATCGCTGTCTCGACTGATGAAGAGTGCTATTGGCGAAGGCATGACGCGTGACGACCACAGTGCCGTGTCGAACCAGTTGGTGAGAACAAATGGTTTGTCGGCAGCTAGCTGCGTTGCTTGTCTAACGTGTTATGGCGTGCATCTCTAGTACGCGAGTTACGCTACGGGCAAGGACGTGCAGGCCATGAAGGCCGTCGTTGGCGAGGAGGCGCTGTCTCTGGAAGACCACCTCTACCTCAAGTTCACGGAGAACTTCGAGAGCAAGTTCATCTCGCAGGGTCCCTACCAGTCGCGCGACATTTTTGAGTCCCTCGACTTGGCGTGGTCGCTCTTCCGCTCGTTCCCGAAGGAACTGCTCAAGAAGATCCCGAAGAAGCAGCTCGACACGTACTACGCGCGCCGGCAGCAGGCTCGCGATGTGAAGGAGGAGGTATGTTGGTCTTCTCACAATTTGGACAATCTAAACGTGAGACTAACTTGCAAGTTCTGCTCTTTCCCACAGTAAACTGCGAAAAGAGTCGTGCATTTGTACCACACCCATCGTGATGTTCCACGATCTTGTATAGTTGTTTACAAGTTCTCAGTGGACGCGACGCGATCAGCTCAATCTTTCAACGCCCCAGACTACTCTATGAAAAAAACACGCGATGGATATGTTGAGCTGTATCTTCAATGGGTTCATTGCTATATTTCGTTTACAGGCATGGACGCGGAGTTAGTTGTACCTGTCACTTGTTCCACTTCGACTGAAGACTTGGATGCTGCCAGCCGTTGTGCCGCCTCCTCCATTTCCTTTTGTCGCCTGGATCTTCGCTTCCGAGGTTTCGGGTCTGATTCTGGCAGGCCTGAGAGCCACTCGGGAGCAGTGTGGCCGAGAATTTTACGACAATGGTGGACGCTTTTGTGGTTCTTTTTGCATTCTTCACACATTTTCTTGAACGCCGAGCCTAATGTCAGACATAATGCGAGTAAGGGTGAGTAAATTAAAGGTGCCGATAGCACAGCCATGGCTGACTGTAGAGAGGACTCACTTGCGGTAGGCTGCGTGGCGCGCATGGGCGGCACGGACCGCACTGGCTGTTGGGTGTTCATGACGCCATTGAATGCCATGGGCCACATCGACTGGGCACTGAGCATCAAGGGCTGCACCGCTGGCGGCGGCGGTGTGATGTGCTTGAGGATGCTTCGACACTCGTTGGCCGTACGGCCCAGTGGCACGCAGTCGGCGCACACGGACGACATGTGGTTTGGTGGGAACAGCGTCGGCGCCGGCATGGGATAGAACATGTTGAGCCCAGATGACATGGGCGGCAACGGCACTTTCGTGAAGCTGTTGGCGCCGACCGGCATCAGCATCGCACTGCCTTGCGGGGCAAAAGGCATCGACGATGTGAGCAGTGGCATTGGTAACGTAGGTTGCGGTGGCGGAGCTTGGAGAAGCGCGCTTGTACTGCTGCTGGTCGAAGGCTGCGTCGGACTACTACTCAACTCCGGCGGAGTTTGGGAGACAACGGGTGGCGCTGTTGTAGACTCTGGGACTGGAGCGTTTGCAGGCGCAGTCGTTTCATGTGGAGGTAGTTGCGGCGAGTTCTCCGCCTGTGTGGTTGTAGGGACCGTTGTCGTCTTCGTTGTTGTCGACGGTGGGTCGGGGGTGACTGTCTTTGAGTGCTTCGCCCCCGACCGCGCATCCAACACTGACGCTTCACTCGGTGGCTCGCGTGCCGCAGCAACCGAGACCGTCATCTGAGCTATCCGTTCCACCGCCTGCGTCATTACAATGCTTACGCCTTCCTCCACACGGACTTTTCGCCGCATCTTGCGCCACAGTCGCGCCGTGCGCTGCTCCTTCCGCCGTTTGTTCTCGAGGCGGAAGCGGTCGATCAGAAGACTGCGCATGCGCACAGGCTGCGCTTTCTTTGCCGCCGCCGGCTCAGAGGATTCCTCACTCGTATGACCGTTAACGTCGTCGTGTGCGTCCGCTTCCTCCGCTTCGTCTTTTTCTTCTCCATCCTGCACGAAACACCCGAACACGCGACCGTCAGCCAAAGCGACACTCTCCCTTTCGCGGTCGCTGACGAGCGAGCGCCCACACCAACATACCTCCACTGCATCCTCATCGTTGATACGAATCAAGGCCGGCTTGTTGTAGACACCAAAGACCGAGTCGACGAAGTCGGCCATCTCGATCAAATTGTGATGCAGGATGCGCTGGTAGCTGTGTGGCATATGCCGAGAAATAGACCAGTAAGGCCAACGTAAGAAGCCGCGCGGACACCTCTGCCATCCCTACACGTACGCGAGAATAGAGGGCACGTCACTGTCGAGCTGGTACTCGGCCGCGGCGTGGAGCAAGTCCTCGTTCGCGACCAGCATCTAAAGAGCGAAAGCACCCGACAACGTCAGACTAACCGAGTGTGTTCTGAGCGTGATTGTATGGCCTCTGATCCCGTTTACACACATCGGCAAACACGTCCGAGATGGTCGCGATCTCATCTTCTTCCGGATCGCTGTCTCCGGAGCTGCTGTGCGCGTCGTCGTCCGCCACAGCGCGCGGATCGCCGTCGTCTCGGCCGCCTGCCGGCGCCATTTTCTCCCTCGCGGTGGTGGGAACATCTCACGGACGCAGTTTCCCGCCAAATACGGAACAGTTTCAACCAATCACGATGGAGAATTGCATCAAATACTACCAGATACGATTGATCTTCCTGCCATATCCGATCCGACAAAAAACCACCAACAGATCAAAAATCGCTGTCGGAGAGCTCTTCGAAGCTCCACTCGTCTTCCTCGGCGTCCTCGCCCTCGAGTATGCGCTCTACGGCCACACAAAAGAATCAGATGCGTGATCAAACGAAGCACCACACATTGCCGTTTGTTTTGCAGAAAGGTACACAACGCACCGTCAAATGCCCCCCAAGTTGCGATGTCCGCAAGTAGGCCCGCGGTGATCGAGCTGTTGCCCCTGCGTTGAGACTTCTTGGTGGCAGGTGCTTTCGATGATGCTGATAGCTTTCGCTTCGGTGCGATCTTCTTTGGTGTTGAAGCCTGACGTTGCGACTGCGCTTGCTGTGCGATGGGTGCCCACGCGTGCTGTGGGCGGTTTGTAGACTGCGATTGGGTTGCGTTCTTGGCCGCTGCGCTTGCCTGCCGCTCCCGCACGGCTCGACTCTCCGCCATCTCGCTGATCTGCGATAGAATGTGGAGCTGCGACGCCGGCGACAGTAACAGCTCAGGGGCTCGCACTTCCTCTGCTTCCTTGAGTTGGGATGTGTCTTTCTCTTCCTGTTTTGTTTCCTCTGAATCTGTGTGAAAGGTAAGAGGCAGTCAATATCCTCACCGACGAAAAAGACCGCTCAGGTGATGCAGTACCGTCAGCGGGGTGCGCCGCGCTAGAAACTGATGCAAACAGGTCATCAATGCGCCGGGGACGGCTCGGCGTGGCCATCGCGACCCCTTTCAGCGGATGGCGTGGCGTCCACGCGTCCGCGCTCGATCCTATCGCGTCCACGCGCGCCGGGCGACTCGGCGCTGGCAGGCGCTGCACCCATGACCCGCCCGCACCAATGAAAGAAACAGACTCTTGTGATGCCGACTGCTGCGACAGCGGCGGCGTCACCGGCTCGAGCGTCTGCGCCGCCGGCACGGGGCTGCCCATGGTCGTCGCCGCGTCGTCGTCGCCGTCGCTATCGTCGTCGCTGGACAGCATGCGCAGCACGAAGTTGAGCTCTTCCGCCGGCGCGCCCGCCTTCTCCTTTGGCGCTCTCTGCTGCGCGTCCACGTCCGCCGTCGCCGTCGCCATCGCCGTCGCCGCAGTTGCCGTTGCCGTTGCCGCCGCCATGGTGTTGGTGCTTTCTGTGACGAACAGACGGCAACTTCAACCTGCGGGCAATCACCCAACACAGTGGGAAAAAACCCAGAGCGGGCGTCATCATTCGTATTTAGCCGGAACCAAGCCAGAAAAACTGCGAACATTCTCCCCCTCCAGTGTGGCTCGGCAACAAGCGCAGCATGGAGCTGCGGCAGCGCGTGCGGCAGGCGGCGACGGCGCTGCGCGGCAAGAGCGACGACGGGCAGAGCATCAGCTTCTGGTACGTTTCTGCGCGGACACGCGACGGCGGCTGTGGTGGCTGAAAGCGATGCTTGCCTGTGGAACGAATCAGGCTGAGCGAAGGGTTGAAGAAGCGCAATGTGCGCGGCGCGCGCACGCAGTCGCTCGAGACGCTGCTGCGCGAGTGGGACGTCGAGCCGGCCGTGCTGGTGAACCCGGACGTGCACTTTCTGAACGAGTCCACGGGCATCGTCGTGCCGCGCGGCGACGACATCGGCAAGTACATTGGCGACAAGGACGTCGTGCGGCTCTGCTCGGGCGAGGAGCTGCAGAAGCTCATTGAGAAGTTCGCGACGCGCGACCCGGAGGTCGCCGCCGAGCTCATGGGCCCGAACAAGCACACGCCGCTTGGCGCTGCTTTGTACGTGTACCTAGTCGCGACGTGTGTGTAGTCCTGGGAATGGTACTGACAATATGCGTCTCGGGGGTGCGGACAGATCCAAGTTGAAGCGGATTGGTGCCGCCAACCCAACGATCAAGATGCTGCAAAAGACGTTTGATGACGCGCAGAATCCACACGACGAAGAGGCCGAGCTGCTGGAGCGGTACGGGATCCCGGGATGCATGGCTTGGCGTGGGCTGGGCTACGGGCTAATGTGTTCTTGTCCCCACGCAGGTTTCCCGAAGTGGACCCCGTGTTTGAGAGCGGCAATCTCGTCGAATTATCGGACGAAGAGGAGAGCGCTATCTCCCACAAGTGTGACATGTGCGACGTCTCGTGGCCCGACGATGCCACCGACAAGAAGATGTATCGCCACGTGGGGCTCGGCATTGTGACCCACCACGGGTGTGCTCAATTTACTGCTGACGCGCTCGCTCAGCACCCGGAGATTACGTCGCGCGACAAGTTTGTTGGATCCCAGACGAACCTCTCGCAGCTGAATCGACCGGGAACCTTCCACGTGACCGTCCATCGGGCAGCTGATCTGCCTGGGGCACAGCTCTTGGGCACACAAGCTCCGTATGCGAAGCTTTCGCTGCTTCCGTGGAAGGAGCCCATTCAAACAAAGCCCGCGGAAAGCGGTGGGAAGAACCCGATATGGAAGAGCATGCATGACAACACCATGACATTTTCGCACATGTACAACAGCACAATCACGCCAATACCTTTGCTAGAGGTCGAGATCTGGAATTCCAACTACATCTCGGACGATATGGCCGCGTGTACGTTGCTGGACATGACGCCGCTTTTGCGTTACCCAAACATCGAAGCGAAGCGCTGGTTTACACTCTCAGCGAGAGCACAGTCACTCATGCGGGATGCACCGGACGGTGCGTTGCCACGCGTACTTCTCTCGGTCAAGTTTGTCCCTCTCGAAGGAAAGTACACGGCGGGCAATGAGCACAAGTTTCGCGTGCATCAACTCAAATCAGTCGGACTCGCGATTCCGATTTGCGCTGCTTGTGATCGAGTTATCGTGAACGTGCTCAAGAATGTGTGGGGTTACCGGTGTGAAACGTGCGGCATCGATGTTCACAAAGCCTGTATCATGAAGGCGATGACGAAGTGCCCATGCAAGCAACGTCAACGTCGTAAAAGTGATGACATGAGTGATGGGTCGCTCACACCACCATCGTCAGAAAAGGAAGCCCAGCCAATGACCCATGTTGAAGAACAGCAGCCCACGTATTTGAAACATCGTGGAGTGTCCTTCAAAGTTCTGAATGATGAAGTCGAGCATGCTGTTGGTCGACTTTTTCTCAAGTTCGATGGTCTCCACTTATGCTCAAAGCAGTGCAGTCCAGCTTCAAAGCTTCATGCGAAGAATATTTTCGATGGTGACACGTACTGTCGACTTACTCTGGACAACACAATCTATGAGACCAGTCCTGTTCTCAAGAGTGCAGACCCTATGTACATGGAGCGTGTTTGCTTTGAAGTCCGCCGCCGTGACGCAAGCCTTCGGATCGAGGTGATCGACTTCAACTCTGACACGTGCATCGCAGAACTCAGGACTTCACTTTTCCAGCTACTACAGCGTGAAGCGGACTCATTTGTGCGATTCAACCCGATGATGAAGAAACTACGAGTTGCTTTGCGTGATTTTGATTTGAATGAGAGCCCAGATGAGGATCTGGCGGACTCTCCGGCTTCCAAGGAAGGTGAGATTGCCGAAGAGCTTCCTACGTTGACAAGCGAAGAGCGATTTGCGTTGGTTCCACCCACCGAAAAGAAAACTTCAACAGGCAAGAGGAAAAAGCTTGGGTTCGCACTTATCTCAATGGAGTACGTCGAGAGTAAGCGCGAGCTCCTTCGTGTGCGCGATGAGGAAAACTCTGCGGCCGCTGCGGCAGCACTTGCCGAGAAAGAGTTTAGTGTTGAATCCCTCCGAGCGACGATCGATCGCCTCGGGCGTACAATCAAGGTCGTCCGATGGGTTGACACCGAATATGCCGAGATCATCTCATGGAAGAACAAGAAGAAATCCGGCGTGTGCTTTTGTTTGTTCGTTGCGTCTTGTCTCTGGGTGGACGTAGAGCACATTGGAGCGTATGTGCTGTTTGGAGTCATCGTGTACATGCTGTATCAATTGCACTCACGGCTGGATGGGAACCTTGAGAAGCGTTGGATTGACTACGAAGAGTATGATCTTCAACGAGAAGAGCGCCTCAAGCTTCATCGCCCCATCGCTGACCTTTACGTTGCCGTTCACGAGGCCAAGCTGTCCGAGCGAACCGATCGGCAAATCACGGCGTCTCAAACGCTACTGAAGGACGTTGTCGTCAAAGCAAATTACTATATCAAGATGTCATACGTTCCAAATGACAAGAAGACAAGCTACAAACGGGGCGAGACGCATTTCTTGCCGTCGCCATTCAGTGAAGCCATCATTGGTTGGACCCACCCCGTTGAGAAATCCCGGAGCCCAGTATGGAAGATGGCAGCATCTGGATCGACTGGAGGTACTACGTCAGCCCTCGCTTCTGTTGCTCCACCTCAGCAAAAGCAGCGGAAAGAATTTCCTTTCCGAAACTACAACGTGTCGTGGCGTCACAATGCTGCTGTGTGTGAGTGCGAGCGCTGTGTCGCTTGGCGCAAGTCACAAAATGACGATGCATTCACCGTCCTCGAGGATACCTGCGGAGTGGATCACCATGCATTCTACTTTCCAATTCCTCAGGCGTGCCGCAAAAATTTCGCAGGTCGTGATGATGTGGCGCCCTGGAAAGTCTTTCCTGGTGAGCTCAAGTTCGAGTTGTGTCTTTCACTTACTGGAGAAGCCCGCGAGACTCCGGATATGGTAATTGCGAGTGGTGTGGTGCCTTTGAAAGACTACAGAAGTAAGTCCGATTCTACGCACCAAGTCCGGGTTCCGCTCAAGCCAACTGCAACACCCGACGGAGATGGCCCTGGCGGTGAGGATGATATCGATGAACTTGTAGTGCGTGTTGAACTGTGCACACACGAGAACAGTGGCCAAGCGAAGCGCGCTTCTGACCATACCAGTGGGGGGCAGCTCCGTCGGATGGCCTCAAATATGGTTACGTCGAGCACTAAACGTATTCCTCACGTTGATCGTGAGTATTCGGAGACGGTGTGCGAGACTTTCATCGAGAAAGAGAAACCAGCCGTGATCGGACAACATCTCTTCGACGCATTCTCGAAGGTCAAGGATACCATCAAGGCTCTACAAAGCGACATCGACGCCGCCTGCGGCACTGTTGCCTCAATTGAGAACCTATTCAACTGGACACACCCGTGGAAATCGGCCACAGTTCTTGGCGTCCTTGTTGTCGGCATGATTTTGCTTTCGTTCATTCGAGGGCGCTGGCTTGTCCTCGTTTTTGGGATCACGGAATTCGGCGCCGTTTTTGTGGAAGACTCTCCGCCGAGTAACCATGTCCGCAAGATTCTGTGGAACTTGGTCACATCGCTTCCAACGGACCAAGATTTAATCGAGCTGTATGAATGTGAGCGCGAGGTGTACATGCAAGGGAAGCAGGTCTATAAGGAGCAGGAGGCGAAGCGTGGAGTGCGGCTGCGTCACCAGGCACTGTGGGCTGGAACTGTCATGTCCAAGGGGGACAGCGATCGTAGCTACAAGGTAAGCGCTCATTCGTGCCCTTTTATACTGGAACGTCCGCTCGTGCATTCTGATGATTTAAAATTTTTGTCCAGTCGTGGTTCCTCGCATTTCGCCCGTATCGGTTTGTCTTGTGGAAGACTGAGGAAGATGCGGAGAGCGGATCGCCACCTCACATGCAGCTCCTGGTGAGTGGTACCAGTTGGTTGCAGCACAGAGCGAAGATGCTAACGACGTGTATTATGTGAGTGCAGTTCGAGCGAATGGAGTCAATCATCCATAGCCACAAGATCGATGAGAAATCGTTAATTTTTCATGTCTTTGGGACAACCACCGCTGGGACCGACGGTACGAGCATACGAGTGATGTTAGCGAGCGATGTTTTTTTTAATCACCTCACTGCCACTGTAGAGAAACGATCTTTTTCGTTCGAGTCGGAAGAGAAGAAAGAGGAGCTGCTCGAGATCGTGCGTCGGAGCTGCGAGATCCCTCGTCCGCGTTCTTAATTCATTTTTCACACATCTTCGGGTAACTACGCTCGATCAAAGCTGCTCAACTTTCGTCCTCATAATACGCTATTCTATTCTCAAACGCTCCAACGACAGCACCACTTCCGCAGCTTCAAGTTGGCCACCTGCCGTCGACGAGGCAGTTGTATTACGCAACGCGTCGTCTAAGTTCGTCAAGAATCGAGAAAGAACACGCATGCGCCCGATCCGATACAGAATCGCCATGCGCAATCTCTCTGAGAGCCGATCGTCCACAAGGCGCACTTCATCCTCTGCAAGCGTCGTGCCGAAGGCGTCCAGTGCACCAACTAACAAGTTGCGGAACCACAACAACACATCCTGGCGGGACATGGCATCGCCAAGCATAACACTGGAGATCGCTTCGCCTTCCTTGCCTTGATGGGTCCGGTTCGTATGCGAGGTGTCGAAAGGGAAAACAGACAGCGGGAACAGCGTTTCGACCGTCGTCTCTCTCTCCAGTCGCAAGCGCTTACGGAACGGGAAGCGTCGACCAACAACGTGCGCTGTGTCGCGCGGGAGCTCGATTTCAACGAAGTCCCACTCGTTGTCGTCGAGCACAAAGCCGTAGTCTAGCAGTAGCTGGAAATTGGGGCGTCGTCCGTAGCTGTTGAAGACTTCGCCGCCCGCCGCGAAGCTCGTTCGTGCGCTCGGGAACAAGCGGAACGTGCCGTTCGCGTCCACGTCAAAGTCGTACTTAGTCGCGACGTTAGCGTGGTTGAGGCAGTCCGCTAGGGGCACAAGCGCTGTCCACGGGAGCCGCCGACCGAATGTGCGCGACTGGATCACCTTCCACGCGAAACGGAACCGTTCAAACGTGTACAGCTCCGGCGGGAAGTCGCCCTGTGGAAGTCAACCAGCGTCAGTCACAGTCAGCGACAAAGGGAGCCATGGGCACGTACAGGGTACTTGTCACCAAGGCGTCGCATGATCTTGCTGTAGAAGGCAGTCATCTCCGTTGTCCGGCGCATGGCGGCCTCGACGATCGAGCTGGTGAGCAGACAACACGTGAGTGGACGCTTCTTGATCCATGCGTCGCCTACCTCGCTCTGACAGGGTACGTACGGATCGCGTAGCTCGGCCTGCTCTGCGTCGGTCCAGTCCTGGACCGTTTCAACCTCCGGCAGGATGCGCAAGTACGGCGCAAAGAACGACGCGTCACCCCGCACGAGCTCTTGCACCACGAACAGCGCGAGCACCGGGTCGTCGCGCGAGAACAGGTCGCGGTTCTCTTCAAACACGCGGCGCAGCGTCGCGTCGCGCCAGCACGTCTCTTCCGAGATTATCAGCGCGCGCGGGATGGACACCATGACCTCGTTGGTCGCGATGTCGGCGCGCGCGACTGCGCCACGCAGCCCGTTGGGCGTCACGCGCGGCCAGTGGATCTTGGGGAACTGCGCGCCGTTGTCAACCAGCCACTTTTTCCCAAACAGCGCGTTAGACCTTTCTCTCTACCGACTGCCAGAGTACGTTTGTGGGCGTCCTCACGCACCTGCAGGAAGCGCTCTTCCGCGGGCGACGCGGCGCTCATGGTGGCGCCAAGAGCTCTTGAGGATGCGGGTTAGATACTTGTAGCCAAACGGGAGGTGACGCGAAGGTTGCTTGATGGATGCAGCGTTTCAGGCGACCTTCGGGCGACCTGGTCCGGTGTTTCAAACCCTAGCGATAGGGTTTGTCCCGTTTGTGCTAGGGTTTCTCTCTGTGAGTTTTGAAAACGCGGGCGTGGAAAAGAGCGGGAATATCGCCAAATGCCGCCCCGCGTCGTGCGCGCCAAGACACGGCTCGCGCGGCTCCAGCAGGCGCCCGCGGACCCGCTCGACACCGACGAGCCGACGGAGCAGCCTCAGCCGCGTCCAACGAGCCCCTCGCGGGCGCCGGAGACGCCCGAGAACGCGCGCAGCGACGGCGAGCAGCAGGAGCCCGATGCCGCACCGGCGCGCGACCCGCGGCTGTTCCACGGCCACCGCTTCTACCTGGCGCGCACGCTGCGCACCGTGCGGCGCCACGAGCTGCGCATCCTGATCACGCAGAACGGCGGTGAGGTCGTGGCCGAGATGGCGGGCGGCGCCGTCGAGATCGTCGAGCGCGCGCAGCTGCAGCCGAACGAGAACTGGGTCTCGGCCGAGTTCATCGAGGACTCGATCGAGGCCGGCGAGCTCAAGGACGTGACGCAGTACATGGCGCCGCGCGAGCCGCGGCCCACGCGCACGCCCAGCGGACGCCCGTTCAAGCGGTTCTTCTCGGTGGATGAGCAGGCCGCGATGCTGCGCTACCTCAAGGAGCAGCACCCCAAGTACTACAACCGCGCGACCGTGCCCGCGCGTATTTGGCAAATCGCGGCCGACCAGAAGCTGCTTGACCGCACAGCCCAGAGCATGCATGAGCACTACCGCAAGCAGCTCACGAAGCTGACGAAGAAGCAGCGCGCCGTGGTGTTTGAGCGCGCCGGCATGCCCAACCTCGACCAGGACAGCATCGAAGGCGAGACCGAAGGCGAGACGGAGACCGACACAGAGCCGCGCCCACGCCATGCCCCAGCCAAGGCGGGTCAGCCGGAACGCGGGCGTCTTGCCGCAGCTGAGCACGTCGGAGAAGAACAAGAAGAGCAAGAAGAGGACAACGAAGAACAATCAGAAGAAGCAGACGAGGAGTCCAGCATGGCGCCCCGTCCCGACCCAACGCAGCCGACAACACTCAACAACAGCGGCGGCGACGGCGCTGAGAGTGAGGAAGAGATCGAAGGACGCGCGAAGAAACGTGTAAAAAAATCTCGGAACGCTGAACAAGATCGCGAGGAAGAAGAACGAGAAGTCGAGGATGTCACGGTGCCGACGGCGAGTGAAGGTTCGCTGGAACCCCAGCGCGAAGAGAGTTCGTCGCAACCCCAGCGCGAGGAGGAAGAGCTGTCGCAAACTCAGACACCACCGCCCGCAGAAGAGTCTGAACAAGCCGACGCGACCGAGCCGTCCGTTAAGGTCCAGGCCGCACAAAACTCTGATGTCGATGCGCATGAAGTGCAAAACCAACAGTCCCAAGAGCAATCAGAGGCGCCTGGTGGTGAGGTATTTCGCAGCTACTGGCACGGCGTCGCGTTTGATCCCGCGACACGTCACCAGCTCGACCGTTTCTTTATCCCGCCGCCACCGCCTCCCGTGGTGGAGCACACGCAAAACTCGCTGTTGAACACCCCTGCCGCGAGCGCGCTACGGACACCACAGCGCTCTCGTCGTCTCTCCAATTCGAGCGAGCCGCCGGCTTCGCGCTCAACTCCTACGCCGCAGAAGCGTCGTCGTGGCGGACGTACCTCCACGGACTCGGTGGGCACGCCTGGTCCTCGGACGCCGGCGCGCGCGGCGCAGGAAGAGCTGCTCTCGCAGCTAGAGGAGATGGTCGGCCAGCGTATGACTCCACCTAGCCGACGCAAATCGCTGGATCGGCTGATCCCCGTTTCTCAGGCTACTGAGAGTGATGCCGATGAACTTTTGTCGCGGCTTCAATTCGAAACGGCTCACGACCTCAATACGATCTGCAGCGCGTTGTACTGGTCCAGCGGTGACAGCAACGTTGCGCGTGCGTTCTTGCTGGGTCACTCGCCTGCGGAAATCTGGTCTCCGAAGGATGACCAGCTGCTGGTCGACTATGTGCGTGAGGATGTCACGGAAGCCGAGCTTGCCAACGCACGCAACCGTGGCGCATTTGAGACCATGAGCACGAGACGCACGGCACGCGACATCATGCGGCGAATCGAGTTCCTGTTGTGAAGATATCCGATAGTTGGAAGCGAAGAAGCTATGGTTCAAGATAAGTGTTTGAAAGATTCTCTCTAAACGTGTGATGCTACTTCTATCGTCGGTGCTGCGGTGACTGTGCTTCCACCGGAGGTTTGCCGATCGCGCTCGCTGTTGCGGTGTGAAAAGCTGCTGTCGTTGTCGTCGTCATCGTCCACAGGGTACCGGACGGGTCGATTGTGGCTCTGGTGTTTCCACTTCGGCGTCTTCGCAGCATATCGTTGTGCGCTCTTCTGGTTGAACCTCTGGAGCCACTCGTACGTGCGGAGTCCTTTGCAGAACAAGTAAGAGTGGAACGACGCCAAGATGACCATGCACACGAGCTGCAGCAGCGGCAACACGCATAGTCCGGCAATAACCAGCGCTCTCGTCGTGTCGTCACGTCTCCACAGTCGGTCGATCGCATAGCCCGCGATCACGAGCTGTGTGGCGACCAGCAGAATCGAGCACGTGAGCAGCGCGATAAAGAGCGGGTAGTTTCGCGAGCCGATGCACGTATTGATGTAGACGCAGTGGTGGTCAAATCCAGCAACGCACTTGCGGCAGACGCTGCAATGGCGCGTGCCGGTCGAGACAGTCGCGTCGCACAACGCACACCGCAGATGCGTCCTCGCTGACGGTATTGCCGCTGCAGAGGAGGAGGAAGAAGAGGAGGAGGAAGACGCCGAAGACAATGCTGGCGAACCGAGTCGTGTGGCACTGCTGTCGCCCGCGTCGCCATCGTTGCGCTCAAGATCGATCGAGTCGTCCGGCGATTGCGTCGCGCTCACATTCGACGGTTGTCGCTGATGTTGGCACTGGCGCTCGATGACTGCAGGGTGCGCGGGGTCCAACAGCGAGATCTATCGGGAAAAAGCGAAGCGTGAGCAGATCGACCAGATATACTCCGACCACCACATATCAGCATGCCGCACCGCGACGTAGAGCAGCGCGACCATCGCCACCTGGGCCGAGACCAGCACGAGCACGATGCGCCGCAGATCGGACGGCAGCTCATGCACCGAGAAGACGTAGAACACGACGATGCTGAGCAGCACGACGCCGAGCGCCTGTGCAATACCACACCGAGATCCACCAAGTTAGTAGGCCACTTTGGAGCTGTTCACTCGGCCGCGAGGAGCTCCACGTACGACGATCTGCGCGGGCGCCCAGGGCGTCTGGCAGCCGTGGCGGCGCGTGCGCTTGGCGCGCGGCTTCGCTCGCGTTGGCGGAGACGCGGCGGCGGCGGCCGCGTGGGCGCCGGGCATGGCCGTCGCGTTCGGGAAAGCGGTTCTGGCGGCGTTATCTCAGGTGCGGCCGACCCGAAGGCATCCGTTTCCCCGGGTTTTTCTGAGAAAAGAAGCGCCCGCGAGGGCACTCCCCGATGGGTTCACCCCGAGAGAGTGACGTTGGCCGATCCCCGCGGTGGAGTGACACATCGTAAATAGAGCGCCGTCACTCCGAACTTGAAGCAGGGGGAACAAGCTGTGCCGGAATGAAAATGGCGCCGCGCTGGCACGCGGGTCGCTGGAAAATCCGGGTCCCTGGCACGATGCCAAGCCCTCTGGCTCCCGCGACGCCGGCCGCGGGACCACCGGACAACCGCGCGAGGAGCCCGCGGAACTAAATGAGCGGACTGTGCCGCATTTTGTCCGTCGGCGTTCTGTCAGTCGGACTTTGAGGGTTGGTCTTCGTGTGAATGATGATGTGGGCGGGTCTCCGCGACCTTCCGGCCGGCCGTGCGGCGCGTGAGTGAGAGGAGACGCAGGTGTCTCCTCGTGGTTGCGTGCCGCTCGCGCCTCTCCGGACCCAGCGAGAGCTGAAGCGGCGGTCGCGCGGCTGTTGGCAGACGGCGGTTGGCCTACCCAAATAAAATGGGCATGGAAGCTTCTCAAGGAGTGTGCAGCTATTGGCGGAGGGTCGGAAGAGCGCAGAGCCGGGGGGACGGGGCGGCGAGGTGGCTGGCGTGCACGCCCCTCCAACGCTTCTCTCCCCGTCCGCTGGTCGCGCTCGAAAGTCTCGTGGCAACCATGCGCCTGCAGCGGTCGCAACAACGCGTTTTGCCTCGTGAGGCCTGACCAAGAACCCTTCCACGCAACAAGTCGGTGAATACGCGATGGCAACTGAAGACGGAGACGGCGGAGACGCTGCCTTGGATGCACCCGAGTCGCGCCCCTGGGATACAGCAGCCATACCGGAGACCGTACGTCTACTAGAGGACGCGGAGGTCGACGCCGCGCTCGATCGTCTCTTCGAGTGGTTCAGTGGCGGCGATGAAGGCGATGCCACCATCGGATGCGAAGGATTCAACTTGATCTGGCGCTGGTTTGAGCAGGAGCCCATCGAGGATTTTGAGTGGGCAGAAAGACTGGCAGGTCTGTCAAGCGACCGCTCCGATGATTCAATGATGAAGCGGTTGTCTAACGCGGATTTCAAGAGACTTCTCGCTCAGCAGTTGTTGATGCAGAGGGGTAGCTCACGTCACGAGGTCAGGCGATCTATTGTCTCCATCTCTCAGCTTCTCGGGTTTGCTCGCGTTCTTCTCGAACTGTTTGGTGTCGACGACGATAGCACCTTGACGAGAACCAAGTTCTCCATGAAATGTGTCGGGTTGAGGCAACTCGAGTCCCTTCGCGACGTCTGCAACTTTGATTTGGTTCGAGATGAAGCAGATTGGTCCAATCTTCTTCTCGTGTTAGGTCATTCGAGCGACCAGCCACATCTGGACGCGATGGAATTCGCGGACGTTTGCATCTCTTGGATCAAAAGTCGCGACCTAGTTGGCTCCGTCGAAGCCATGACACAACTGTTGCAGTCAGGACCTCCTGACAACGCAGATTCCATCCGCAGCGCTCGTCCGTCGCCTACGGCGTTGGAAGCGGCAGTGAGTCCTCACAGTGTGCGCGCGTCGATCACAGAGTTCGGAGAAGCGTCTGTTGGTGAAGATCGCGAATTGGGCGACGATGAGTCCGCCATGGAGATGCCGCATGCGAGTGGGCGTCCGTCTGTATCGTCCACTGGTGCGGATGCGGCTGTGCAACCTGGTTCGAGCAGTCAGGAGTATCAAGGTGATTTCGCTATTCAAACAGTGGAAATTGAGAAAGGATACGAGCATCAACAGGCAGTGTACTGCCTTTTTGATTGGTTCTGTTGTGTCCGGAACGGCTCGCAAAGTGATGTAGAGCGGGTCATGGATCTACCCAATTTCAATCTCGTCTGGCAGTTCTTTGATGACGAACCCGTTCCAGAGTCGGTATGGGTGGCAGTGCTGTCGAAGCTGACGACTAACGTCCGATGGCATCGTCGTTGGTTTGTGTGTCAAGAGAAGGATTCGTGGAGTTAGTTGGGCCTCCGTCATCGCTGTTCAGTGGGTGCGATGAAGACATCACGCAGTCAGTCTTCGCCGTGAAGCACATGCTCGAATTCGTCTGGACAATTCTCGATTCCTATGGCGATGCTCATGTTTTGCCTTCTCCCTCCAGCGTCTTCACAGCGAAACGAATTGGCCTCCACCAGTTAGAATACCTTCGCACACAATGCGGATTTGATTTGGTCGGCGAAGATCATCAACTTTTGGGTCGCTTGCTGGAAGGCGGGAGCTTCAGTGCGATGGAGTTCGTTAATATTTGCATCGATTGGCTCCAGAACCACGATATCATTGAATCGCTAGAATTACTGAAGTGAAGTATCCACTCACCAAGTAGCCGGAGACCGCCTAAGGCAGGTGTTCCGCCGTTCGACACTGAAAGAAGCACTTTGGGTCTTTTCCTCTATAATGGAGAAGCGTGTCTCGGCAGCAACTGGACAGACTGTGTCCTGTTCTTGAACGCGAAGTCAGAACTGGTCCAGTACGTGCTCGAGCTCGAGAACGACGCCGACCTTGGTATTCGTCTCCAGCCAGCTTCGCATGGGCCACTTTTGTGTGTGAAAGCATTGCACGACCGAGCTGACAGACTCCCGTTGATCCAACCGTTCGACATTCTTGCCAAAGTCAATGGCGAGAGACTAACGTGGGGTGGACCAAGCTCTTCGGCAGCGGAAAGTGCGCAATGGGTGGGCAAGGGAGAAGCTGCTCTAAGGAAAACGTTGCCGAGTGGGGAGAAACGGTCGGTGCTCTTCCGTCGCGAAGCCTCGCACTACGCGTATGTCAGGCAGCGAAGCGAGCTCTACCTCCGGCTTCAGCTACCAAGCCCAATCGTCTCAAACAGCAAATTATTGATCCATTTGCCAACCAAAGACTTCCGACGGGGTGGCGGCGAACTACTTGCAGCCATGATGACATCGCCAACGAGTGACTGGGAAGCCAAGGTAGTTAATGATGTGCTCGACGGATCCAAGTTTGGTGTCGCGATCTGGGGTACTTCGGCCCTTCCAGCCAAGACCGAAATCAGTTTATTGTTTCAAGGATTGGATAGGAAGGGTACTAGCGCTGCTGGAACAGTTGCTGTTGACCGTGTGGCTGCTTCAACGCCGAATGAGGGAGATGTAACGATGTATATGGTCCGGCTCTTCTCTGACTGGAGCGACCAGGATGTGATAATTGATGACACGAAGGCCTTCCATGGTGCGTTCGCGCACGGAGCGAAAGCGAGTATTATGACGTCCTTCGAGTCCGTTCTATTCGACTGTGGTCCCGGGAAGTCAGGGATGAAGATCGGTAGGAAAATGCGCGGTCAGTGTGCTGTGGTGGAGGACTTCGAAGGAGCGGAGCAAGAAGCATTGCAGACCATTCGAAGAGGTGATATATTGTCTTCGATCACACTTATATCGGATGGCCCGCCTCGCATAACTCTCAGCTGCATCAAGTCGCTCCCCGTGGAATCCGCATTCGCAGATATGCATCTTCAGGACTTGCGTGATACCGTTCTTCAAGTCGAAGAAAGTGGACAAGCGTTCCAGGTCCATCTCCTTCGACCGCAGAGCTGTTTGAGCTTTGTCAGCTCCAATGAGTGTTTGGTTACGCTGTCAGTCCCGAGCATTCTCGTCTGCACCATGGTCTTGGAACTTAAGCTGGTGGCGAAGGACGGCACGTGGAATGCGACGGGAAGTGTTTCGGTTACCATGCGTGATCCCATAACAGCAATTGTTGGTTCCATCGACTTTGATTTTGAAGACCAAACGCTCAACGTTGAACTGACAATCCAAGAAGGTCAAACCTCAGGGCTGACCGCAATCACGATGTGTATAGGCGGTCTTGAATGGACTTCCAAAAATGTGGCTGAGAAAGAGCCGACGCCTGCAGTTGAGTGTGTCGGCTTTATCGAGGCTTCGAAACTTGCATTTGGAGACAAGGTCAGAGACTCTTTTGCATTTTATGACCGCATGCGCGAGTTTCTAAACGATGTGCAAGCGTCGTCAAAGCAAAACATCGCTCCTGTACATGTGGGCGAGTACACCATGAAGATCTTCCAGCGTTTCTCCGTTGATCGCATTCTACCGTATGAAGGGCTGATTCGTCTTCTTCGGGCAAGTTACGGAGATCAAGGTCGCCTTACGATAAGAGAGTGGGATCGACATTGCTACTTACTTGAGGCTGACACCGACATCGGTCTGACTCTTCTCCAGTTCGCCTCATGCTGGGACGACGTTGCTGACGAACAAATCGTCAGACGCATCGAAACGGTAGAGAGTGCGTTCTACACACTTTGCGGGCTTGTCGATGCTGATGGCATGGCTTATCTACAAACGAAGCAATTCTACCAGTAGAAGTGCTGCCTCGAGTCATGAAGCTAATTGGCGTTCCCAAAGATCAACATGAGCAAGTTCTTGCTGATCTACACGAACGAAACGTAGCTGGTTGGGACTGTGGTGCTTTTTCCCACGCCTTGTGCGGCACGCACCCGTTCATTCGGATCCCAAAGCACGGGATAATGGACACAATTGTAGCGACGAAGACGATCCTCGACGAAGCACTCAACGTTTTCAAGCGGTTTGCATCCCGCGGCGACATGATGGCAAAGTCCGACTATGAGAAGTTTCTGAAAGAAAGGAACCTCGGCAGGACGTCCCTTTTGCTCGAAGAATGGACTGCTATTTGTGAAAGTGCCGGAGAGAGTACGAGCGCGGTAGAAGAAGTGCTTCTTTCGTGATCTAACTTCGTATCGCTATTCGTGTGTGAAAAGCGAGGAGCATCACACGCGTTCACAAACTGGCTGCCGCTGAAGAATTTGCGATTGGGGGTCGATGCAGTCGGCAAATCTGAGGCGCGCAACATCGCTGCTCCCCCGAGGCTCAAAGATATCGCTCGCCAAGTCCTCAAAGAAGTCGTCACGACAGACGAAGCGATGAGCGATATGGTTCACGAGGGTCTTGAGTTTACCGAATCCGACGTCGCCGACGAGCTATTACCGACGGAGGAATTCAACTTTCGAGCAGCTTTTGAGGCGAGGCAAACACGTCGAGATGGAGGGATTTTGCACATAGAGATTGAGAGCATTGCCGAGCTCGCAGAGTATATCGTGGAATCTGATTCAAGCGAGTTTGATGAGAAGCTTTTTGTCGTTCTTGAGTTGACCGATGCGACTCATGCCAGAAAATATTTTCTGGAAGACGGCGATGAATCTTCCTCTTACTTGTCACAAGTCGTGCGTTTTTTCCTCGGAGATTTTCGAGCAGCCGAACATGATGACGAAACGTTTAAGGGGACTGACGAAAGTGCACTCAAGCAATCGCAAGATGATACACACACGCATGAAGTCCGATCGTCCCAGGTATCAACAAAGTCAGTGGTGGATTCGGTTCTCCGTCTCTCCGACAATGGATTCACGTTAGTGCTACCTACTGCAACTGGACCGGAGGGAGTCAAACCTGAGTACGTCGTGTGTAGGCTCTTCAAGAAGTTCGTGCACAAGCAGTGCTCAGACACGAAGCTGTCTAAATGTGCTGCACGGACCCAGACGAGATTCATGGGCCAGGCATCTTTCGATCTTGATTCACTGTTGAATGTACTCGATGCAGACGACAAAGTCGCGGAAGATGTCAGAGCCCTGCAGTCAGAGCAGCACGAGGATGTGGGCAAGTTGGTTGTACGTTTCCGGCACGAGTGCGAGCAGGTGGTTCTGCAAGAAGAGGCCTTAACTCTTATCCAGGTCAAGATCGAGCCCGAAGATGTGTTGGATCCAAGTCGCGTCCAAACGAGCGAACCAGGTTACATGTATCCAGCTGACACACCGCTCATCGTCTCCTGGGAATTTGACCAATCTTTGGAACGAGGAGATAGGATCTACCTTGTTCGTGAGGGAATGCCGTCGAAGTTTATGCATCCATTCTTCCTCGCTGTCTGGCTCAAGGATATGGACGACAGCTCAGCCGATAGTGAACAGTATGAATGGTGGGTTCCAAAGTCTTGCGGATCATCGTATTCAATCACGCGCGAGGTGGCCAACCGCAATTTGAGAGGAAATGAGGCCTCGGAGATGGCCCGTACGTATTACGACGCATCAATGAAAAAAGGCGTCGTGGTGCTGCCTTCTTCGGTAGGTCTGAGTTTGCCTCCGGGTACATATCGACTCTACCTCCTTCGGTACGCAGTCGATGCAAGCTCAAAGACTCGGAAGATTCTCGGTCGATCTTCGCCTCTCGCTGTGATCCCGGACGTGAACGGCGTGCACACGTGCTTTGGCACCACACCGCTAATCGATGTTCGAAAACTCAGAGCCTCCCTCGATATCGGGCTGGGCGACCGCAGCCAGTCGCCTAGTTCCATGACCGTATCCGGCGCTGGAGCGACTGCAAGTGCCGCTTCACTAGCAGGTGGCAGCATTCGAGATGAACTGCGGGTTCGATTAGACTGGGAAGTCACCAAGCAGAACCTTTCCAATGCTATGAGACTCAAGAGACGCAAGGAAAGTAAATCCACTGCTTCGCTAGAACAATGGATCGAGAAGTTAGAAGACGTGGTTGGTAAGTTAGAGACTGAGTTAGAAGAAGTGACGAAGGCTACCAAGCCAAGTCCTGACTCTCAAGACGCCCCTGCTGCACCTAAGGATGGTCATTTGGCGATAAGGGAACGTGTGACCCAGTCCAGAGGCACGCTTTCGAGCGGATGTACAGCGACTGTCCGTTACAATCTCGATGGTGACACACCATCTCCTGAAGACCATATCGTCATACTCCCATCTGAGGTTGTGCATACTGCGGACTTGCTGCGGGCCTCAATCCTAGGAAAACTACAAACCAACGACCCAGACGAGCTTCTGCACATTCGCGGTTCCCTCAAACGAGAACTAGCTCAACCGTCTGAACGCATGTACATCTACCAGTTCCGGTTCTACCTCTGGCTGTTTGAATGGAGACAACTGAAGTACGCGATCAAGCTGATTCCGTTGTCGTGTTTGATGGGCGTCGGAGCCGTGTTCGCGGTGGAGTTGCATGGGGGCGGAAAGAAGGAGAAGAAGCAGAAGAAGGTGGCCGAAAGTGAGCTGTTTGGGGGCGCAAAGAAGAAGAAGTTGGTCGAAAGTGAGTGCCGAACACTGTACGGACGAGCTTCTCGAGTCGCGAAAGCCTACTTCCCCTACATCATAGGTGAATTGATGAGCGAAGTTCGAGCAAGGCGCAGCGCGCTTGGACTCAGTCCACCGACGGAGCAATCAGACAGTCGAATGTTCGACGCGGCAAGTGGAGTCGTGTCGGGCTGTCGACACCAAGTTATTGATGTTCCTATCTCCTGCGACAAGCCCTTCGATGCCCCCTCCATCACCGGTCGGAACCACGATTCTCCGGTCCGAGACCCACCCAGCCAAAAGGCCCCGGGATCACCACGTCGGCTGACTCGATCTACGTCTTCGCGTGCTCCCAAAAAAGGTGGTGATATACGGTCGGGTAGCGGGGTGGTCACAGCGGAACTGAAGAATAGAATCTTCTGGGAAGGCGGCGAGTACATTGTCAAGTACGTTCGTCGACCTTGTGCTTACGGCAACCGTCCATCAATGGTGACGGCAGGGGAGCTTGGTCGATTTGGACCATTTGTTGTAACCCCCCACCCAGCCGACTTCATGCGCGACCCACTCATCGCAATCAAGCGCCGGTTGAAGCTATTGATTAGAATAAGCACGTCGCAGGGAGCCCGACTAATCTACCGCTTGGGTGGCCTCGCTTTCCTCGGCCTCGTCAAGTACTCGCTCGTCGTGCTGAGCTTGTCGTTCAACATCGAGATCGTCGCGCTCAATCTTGGGCTCAAATTGGACCGCGTTGAATATCTCATTAAGATGTTTCGAGAGCGACTAGACACGACCATGCTCGCTCTGTTCACGTGGTTCAGATTTGACGAGCTTGCAAAAGGCCTTAGGCGGGTGTGGGAGCACTTCAAGTTGGCGTACTTCATCACACACTTCGAGTGCGTTACTGGGTTTCTCCTCTACGTGTTCTTGGCGATGCTCTTCGGTGCTACGCTACTACTGTACATTTTGGTTCGCGCGGATGTGCTTCTCAAGGTGCAGCAGTGGCATACGGTACTTGGTGTGCGCTGGGGGAGAACAGCGCAGGGTTTCTGTGAGCAAGTCGGCGCTCTTCTCGTCATCCCTTTGTACCTGACGATCAAGTCGGTCGTATTGTACATTGCGAAGGTGCTTACCGACTTGACTAAAAGTACCCATAACAAACGACCGAAAGATACGCTCGAAAGTCTCAAGCTCTTCACGACAGCAACCCCGAAGTGTCCCAATGCCGCGTTCGCGCGGTTTAATACCGTTGTCGGCTTTATCGCACTCATGATGATCATCGTTTTCGTCTTCGTGTGTGTCCCGTTGGTCGTCCTTGATCTTTTCACCTGGGCGCCGCTCCCACCGCCACGCAATAGCAAGCAGGCAAAGTTCCTGAAGAAAAAGGGGGTTGCCAAGAACTCGCGCGAAGGGATCAAGGCTGCGATCATGCGAGAAGAAACACTCGTCGATTGGGTTGCATTTCATGAGTGTACGACAAGAGTCAGGCGTCAGCTTTGGCAGTTAGTGCAGAAGAAGACTGGGTCTCGACTTTTTGAATGCCTCACGTCCAGAAAGCTGTCCGACTTTCGCTCGAAATTCTCCGACTCCATCTACGGCAAGAAACTAGAGTGGCTGAGGAAGAAGGTACATCGGTGCTCATCTCACCCCATGTTTGCTAAGTTCGACACAATTTATGAAGATTTCTACCACTTTTCCCACGAAAATCTGGCCAACAAGTACGGCTTGATCGGGGAAACGTTGGTTGTGCTGCGCGTGTACCAGCATCTCATGGTTCAATCGATAATACGTGGGGTTGGAGACCTTGCTGGCATCAGCCCTTCGCGCAACGATATGTATGACTCTCGGCGGGAGCGACCAGTGTCAAAGAAATGGCGGCCGCGGATGAACAGAGCGTGCTTTTGCTTCAATGTTCGGTGGAAGTTTGAGTACGTCCGGCAGCGCATTCTTACTCCTTTGCGGAACGTGCTCGCCGTCACGATCGGATGGTGGGGAGTCCAGCAGTGGTCGACGTTTCAAGTAGAATCGCGAGCGAATGAAGGTTTTGCCATGGAACCCAGTGGTGAGACTCGACAGCTGCAACTCATGGCGCTCCAAGGGAAAATTGTGAGTCTGTTTTGGTTGTGCTTCCCGCGGACATCCATCTTGTCGTTTCTGGCGGAGCTGCTGAACACAGGACGCGTCGCCGGCTACCTGGTTAATGCCAAGTTCCTCCAAGCAGACACACTTGAGACAGAGCGACAAGATGATCCAGTCTGGCGGCTCCATCCGTGGCTGGGCCTGAAGGGCGAGACCGATGTTATGTACATGTATGGAAATACCCAATTTATCAGCACGCTTATTAAGTGGGCAAGCGCACTCGTGCAGGTAATCACACTAGGCATGGCTTACGGGGTTCAGCGCAGTGAACATGCAAAACTTCGCCATGTTTACCAGGCTTTGCTTGTGGCGGCAAGTGTGCCTACTGCACTTGAGTTCAACCAGGCAGCGATTACTGCATATTTGGACTATGTTGAAAGGGTTGAATCCAGCCTGAAGAAGCTAAAGTCACCTTCAGCCTCGGTCAGCGAAAGCGATGACTCGGGATTGCCCACAGCAAATCCCCTCTCGAGTCAGAAAGATGAGAGTGACACTTCGTTCAAGATGAAAAAGGAACTGATTCGACTGAATGCCATGCCTCTGTTGAGTACGGTTGTGCTCGCGGATGCCTTGGATGAAGGCGAGGGAGAGATCACAATCAGTTGGCAGGTCAACGCGTCGCAGCGCTACGACGCACTCGACGCGATCGGGATGTTTCCAGCTCGTGTACCGGGCAAGGAGTGGACGATGGCGGACTGTGTGTGCTACCGGCTTCTGAACGAAACGACGGTCACGCCACTCGGCTCAGGGAAGAAGAAACGTCCACGTGATGATAGTATGGAGGTAGACACGAGGGAAACCAACGTTAAGCTCCATGGGCTGAATCGGGTGCCCACCACCCCAGAAGGTGCAGGATCAGGCGATATTCACTTGATAATATCCCAGACGGATGATGTGCTTCCAGGCCCTACGAAGGACACGAGAGATGAGGTGACCCAGGTACGCGACTAGGAAGTCTCGTTTTCAGTATTCGTACGCTAGGACCAACCATTACTATTTTCTGCTGTGCAGAAAATGACGAGTCGTGAAATGAGTCGAGCGTCAGCCAAGGGAGAACAATCCAAACGATCGCGGCGAGTACGTGATCACTTGTAGATAGCGCTTGGAGCGAAGCTTCCACAACGCGCCTGACCTCTGATCGCGGATTGCAATGTTGATTGCACTGTAGATTGTTAGCGGTCAGGTCAAGTTTCGTCCTGTAAACAGTTCAGCGGATGAGGGGGACGCGGCGTTCGAACAATTCAAACACGGCAACAGCGACGGAATCTACCAGACAAAGAACGGCCTCCACTCGTACGACTTTTGCTATCTGCGGTATCACAAGGACGCGCACCGTCCAGCAAAGGACAACAGTTCTCGCAATATCGATGCGAAAAAGAAGCCAAAAGTGTCCACGCAATCCAGCACGAAGCCGAAACACACTGTCACGCCGGTTGGTGAGGTTCGATACGACGATGCTGCCGCGGATGCGGACGCTTCCGCAATGCAATCGCAGGCGTACGAAGTGCTCAATCAGTCCGCCTCAAATACCGTCCAGATCGGCACGTTCAACATCTACATGAACCTCACGTGCGCGCAGTCACTCGTGCGGACCAACGACCGGCTCGATCTATCGTGGACTATCAATGGCATCCCGTACAGCATTCTTTCGGACCCCAAAAGTCGGAACTGCATCGGGTTCTTCAAGGTGGGGGACTCTGACGCTGATGATACAGCCGCAGACGAGCCGGACCAGTGCACTCGAATCGTGATTGTACCCCAATCGGCGCATCTGAAATCGGACGACGACAAGCCGTGCCAAGGGCGTCTAACGGTAACCACTCCGAGCGAGCCGGGTGTTTACGAAGTTCGCTTCCTCGTGAATTACTTGAAAGACGCAAACCTGCATCGCCAGTGCCAAGACTTTGGGCACCTCGAAGACGAAATGCAGCAACTGCGGATCCGGTCGGTCCACGAGAAGCGCCTCCTTGCCGACGTCTTACGCGCTTTTGAGTCCCGCGCGGGCGACGTCTGGCGCGATACTGCCTATCATACCCGTATCTGGTTTGGCACAATGCTGAGCGGCGCTCTACGTCGATTGGAGAACGTGAGTAGCGACGTCGTGAACAAGATCACAGCGGCAAAAGCAAGAGAGTGTCTTGTCGAGTATCTCGAAGAGAACATCCGCGCAGCACTCCATCAACCAAATGAACATCAACAGCTCGTGATCGCGCGCATGGTAGCACCGCTGCAACTGCACTCTTTCACTGACGTCGTGATCGCCGCCTTCGACAGCAGCTCCCAGCTTGACGACCAGGTTGCGGCTGTGGCGTTCGCGTCCCCCACTGATGAGGACAAGCAACTGCGCAAGGAGATGAACGACGACGAGAACGCCAAGGGGTTTCACGAGCACTACAGCATCTTCGTGCCCCAATCGGACCGACCACTGATCGAATACGGTGCGGCAGCGTTTGTGCCGCTCGCTGTGAGCTACCTCGGGACGCCGTCGCTCTACGGATTTCACGATTTCGTCGACGACATTCTTTTGAACCACGAGCAGCTCATCCCGACCTACGAAGCTGTTGTGGTTAGACTCGCCGACAGTTGTGTGGCATTGTACGAAGCGCCTGTGCGGCTTATGGTCGACGCTGCGCTTCAAGACTTCCCGGAGCTCGCGACGACGCTCCGTGGCGCACGATCCGCGGTCATGCACACGTGCTTGACCCACGTGCAGAGCCTGGTCACCACGTTTCTCCTCACAGACGTTAATCAAGGTCGTCGATGGCCGGGGCCTTTCGAAGACGCGATGAAAAAGATGACGAATCTCCGCAAGGGCCGGCTCGCCAAGTCCGCAACAATCGAGAGTTCTGACACCCGCACTCCAGCCGAGAAGGAGGAAAACGACGGCTGTCGCGCGCCAGTTACGCCTGGATACGTGGCACTGCGTGACTGGGCCTACCCGTGGCTCGTGGAGAAAATCGTGGGCTTGTTGCAGGTCCGCCATTCTCGGCGCGCCGGGTCGAACTTCCGCGTCGCTCAGCAGCAATTGCGAAGGCTGATACAAATGCCCCGCATGCTGGTACCCCACAAGCTGGCCAAGTTTGTACCCCGCAAGCTCGTATCCCGCAAGCTGGCACCCCCCTTCTTGTCCAACCTATTACTACGCGGGGAGCCCGACGTTAGCGAGCCCCCAAAGCCTTTCCAGGCGCTCTAGTTCTCTGCGACCAAGTGCGCGTTGGATTTTACTGACCGGTCGGACGAGAAGCAGCGAGCTGAGGTCGCGGGGGCTTCGTCGCTGCCCAAAACAAGCGATATCGCCCCGGATTCTCAAAAAGGCGATACGAGCTGAACAGCTTCATATACGTATGAAGTAGCCTTCAATCGCTGGTTTGCGGGAGTTGATCTCTTCTGAGAGTGACCATTTACGCCATTGTCTTCTTCACATGCGAGACCTCCACAAAACGGGACACGGGACGGCGCCATCGTGTCGACACGCGTTGAGTATACCCTGTAAACCACGTGCGACTGCTCTTCTCGGGCTACACGCACACGCCACCCAAAGTGTGTAAAGATCCAGTAACCCATCGACAGCACTTGTAACGGAAACTTTTAGTCGAGCCACGGCGCGACTTGTCGTCCAAGTGCCGGCTATTTTCTTGTTGCTTCGACCCGTGAGCGAAGCGTCGTGGTAGGGAGTGTGGGTTGTTCGGTGTTGCTTCTGAAGACAACGTGGCCATGAGGTTCGTGAGACCGCTGAAGGAGATCGTACGCCCAAGCGAGTCGGCCACACGTCGTAGTAGTCACGGTTCTTCAGTGAGTTCGACAAACTCACTGCCATCGTCGTGCGAAGTCAGGCGACCTCGGGGCTCATGAATCTAATTCAGGCCGGTCTCACGACGGCCGCGAACGCGGCCCTGCCCGGCTCCGGCGTGGTCGTCACCGCCGCCTTCGAGGTCAGCGAAACTGGAATTTCAGGATCTGCTCCTCCAGTGCACACATCAAGTCGACCTGGTGCTCCACACGCATCAGCAGCTCGTCCACGCCGAGCAGGCTTTGTCGCTCTTGTTGATGTTCTTCCACTCGTCGCGACGCGGACTCCCGTAGGCCCGAGAGCACCTCTGCGATCTCGAGGCAAGGAGGCGGCGGAGTAGAACCATCGCGTGATGCTCAAGTTTACGCGATTCAACTTGGTGAAGCAGTTGGTGTTCTGCAGCCGCATCGAAGAGGCTGGCGCCAAGACCGCAGAGTTAGAAGGGAACTGCGGCTCCGTTTGGGTGCGCGAGTCGCCACCACGGCCAGCCAGACCACATGGTTCGAACTGATGCTGCCATCGCCGCTTGTTCGTCCAGGTTGTCTCCACCGTCGCTTCCCCTGTCGCTTCCGTTGGCACTGCTGTCGTACCGCTGCCACCGGACGGGATGCTTTTTGTCGACGTTTAGAGCTTCCAGCGCAGCTGTGAAGACGCCTTCTTGATGCTGTCCAAGTGAGCGACCAACAAGGACAAGCAGCACCTCGACCTGTTCCATTCGCCGGAGGAGATGATGCAGCCAGACGTGTAGAAAGAGATCCTGTCGGTCGTGTACAAGACGCGGTCCGACCACGCGCGTGCGAATAGCCGATCGTGCGACAACGTGCTCAAGGCCATGGCGATGAAGCTGTGGAACATGTCAAGTCGTGGGGTGCAGGAGGAGGTGAGCAGTTTGCCGGGTTGACTAACAGCAACCCACAAGAGTCATTTGTATCGGAGGGAGACGGGGACTTTAACGAACCGCCCAAACACCCAAACACCAGTTGCGTGAAGTTCATGAGGTACCACACGACTCGGCTGGGCGGGGACGCTCGTCGAACGGCTATCTTGTGTCTACAGCCTCCCCTCCGAAGTGGAAATGCGTCTGTTCCATCCATTAAGAGAATCTTTCCTTGGTTGGGTATGTCCCCCGCCCCCGCATCAACGACGTCGGCGTCTTGTCTAGGTCTGTGAGTTGTAGAAGACGGCATCGGAGAACAAGCGACCCCTCGAAACAAGCAACGTAACCGCCGCGGCCAAGAAAGCATCGGGGAAGCGATCTGACCCGCGGCTATCTCGAATCAGCACTCCATCGGCTCCAGTCACTTTCGAGCCGTCGGTCCACACGAATCGGTAGCGTCCGTTAGCCACGAGCACAATGGCAGCAGAGTTCGTGCAGAAGGCGGCAGCGGGGGCTCTGAATATTGCGTTCCCGGGATCCGGTGCTGTCGTGAATACCGCTTTCGAATTGGGCAAGATCTGCTATGAAATCGGAGAGGTGCTCGTGGGCGTGCGGGAGACGGCGTCGTCGGTCGAGACGCAGCGTGAGAACATCACCAAAATCGTCAAGCGTGTGTTCGGTGTGCTCGAGCTGTTGGACCGTATGCGTCACCAGGACGCGTTGACGCACGCGCTGCAGGATGAGATTGTGGAGTTCCAGGAGGCGGTGGAGAAGTACCATCGCGTGGTGCTCAAGTTCACGCGATACAACCTGGCGAAGCAGTTTTACCATCGCAATGACATCGGAGCCGCAGGCACGGAGGTAGACAAGCTCAGGGAGGATTTGCTGATCCGTTTGACTGCTGAGTGCGCTGTAGACGCGAGTAGTCACCACGGCAGGCCGGATCACGCGACTGGTGCTGGTGCTGTCGCTTGCTCGCCTGTGAATGCCTCGCCTTTTGTCGCGCCACGGTCGCCAAATGGAGTGGTTCTCGTCGACGCCGAAAGCGCCCAGCCCTCGTGTGGGGTGAAGGTGGCGGAAGCGGAAGAGATGCTGAAGAGGACTCCAAGGACCACCCAGACACCGGATTCGATCACCACAGTGGACGACGTCTTCCAGGACCCTGACATCGGCGAAGTGCTGAAGCGAGAGGACGTGCAAGTGGAGATGCTCGCGATGATGAAGAAAGAACGAGAGTGCATGGCGACACGATTGAGACTGACTCAAGACCCCTTACTTCGCGCGCTGGAAGCCAGACTGCAACACATGTCGACAGCTGCTGTGCGCGATGCGGTGAAGGGACTGCCCGACTGGTATGTCACAGACAGCATGGTCGACTACAACCCTAAGAAGCGCATCAGCTTTGGCGGCGAGGGTGAGGTGTTTAGAGGCGTGATGGACGACATGGATGTCGCCCTCAAATTCCCCAAGTCTGCTCCCCATAGCAGCGTTGTTGTTCGCTTGGTGAACTTGTGGCAACGGATATGTTTGAAGAACTCGCCATATATTTGCCGATTCAAGGGCGCGAACCACCTGTCGTCCTCACCCTTTTTCGTCATGGAGTTCTGCGACGGCGGGACGCTCACCTCGTTTTTGAGCAAGCAGGGGGCTGATCGAGAGAAGAAGGCGCTCGAGCTGCTCGCACAGGCCGCGCAAGGCGTTAGCAAGATGCACTCGATTTCTATCGTCCACGGCGATCTAAAGGGTGACAATATCCTCGTCACAGGCAACCCCTGCGAGGCGAGAGTATCGGACTTTGATCACAGTTTCGATTACCGAGCGCTGACAGAAAATCAACGTCCAGACCGGATCAAAGCCAGCGACAAGGGCGTCACCATCACGGGCGCGATGTGCTTTTTGGCGCCTGAGTGCGTGCAAGGGATGCTACCGAGCCCACAATCGGATGTATATTCGTTTGGGGTGACCATCTTCCAGGCATTAACGGGTGAGGCGCTCTACGAGGAAATCAAAGACGAAGGAGAGATTCGCCAGTGGAAATTGGACGGCGATTTCCCTGAGTCTGCAAGCACGATGGTCGCGGTTGACGTGTGGGGGCTCATCGAACGCTGTTGCCACAGCGCGCCCAAGGAGCGACCGTCCATGGAAGAAGTCGCGAAAGGTCTGAAAAAAATCGTCTCGCGTCGCGTCCAAGCAACGCAAAGCGGCATGGCCGGCGTGAAGGATGAGCAAGAGGCACACGAGGCTCCGAATGTCAATGAAGACCAAGGCAGTACTCAAAAAGGAACGAAGTTGGGGAAGCTCATAGAAGGTCAGGTCGACGCGGCGAACGGGGTCACGTCGTCAATGGCTATTTCCGGAACTAGGAAGGAGGAAACGGAAATGATCCTTTCCGCGCCGGTCTGGGCGCAGGAAGGGTCAGTTCCGTTCCTCGCTCAAGCCAAGCAAGTCGAAGCAGAATTACATCCTTAGGCACTCCTGCCCCCAACATGCCTTCGTCACGCCAACGCACGACCCAGCCTACCATCCTGGGCAACACGCCGCAGACCCCCGTTCAAGCCGACGTGGCCCCGCCGCGCCGCTCGACGCGCACCTCGTCCCGCTCGTCGACCAACCGTGACACTGCCAGCGCCACTGTTGAGCCCGTTGCGACGAACACGCCGCCACCACGCGGGCGGGCCGGTCCAGCGACAGCGGATCCAGCGCCGACGCCCGCATCCTCCCGTAAACGCAAACCTGCGGCCTCGGGTAGCACTGCGTCGACCGCGAAGAAGCGCCGCACGGCGCCGGCACCGCCGGAGACCGCGTCGACGGACGGCGCCCCGCCCGCCACGCTCCCGCCCCCGACGCTGTCCGACGACGCGGACGCCGACGTCGTTGTGCTTCCAGGTCCCCCTGCAGCAGCCCGAGCCGCCGACGACTTTCTCCGTCAATTCGCCGCCGGCGCGCCCCATGCCTTTGCCCCTCCGCACGGCCTTCCCCAGACGCACAGCGCAGCCCCCTCAGCTCCCGGGGCACCCGGGACCGATCAAGCCCACGTCATCGCTGCCCTCGCCGCCAAGATCACGGAGCTTACGGCAACGGTCGCTGCACTTACCAACGCGCCGGCCCGCCCCTCAGAACCCAGCCCGTTCCCGACTGCCTTCGCGTTTCCTGCCAGGGCCCACAGCGCAGCAGCTCCAAGCCCACCACCCAGTCTCCCGCCCGCAGCGTTCGTGCCCGCCGACTATCATTCAGCGCGAACGAAGGGCGACTATTGCCCACCACCTGCCCATGTCCTCGTCGCAAGCCGCCTGTATCGCGCTGCGCAGCCAATAGCCGGTAAGCACCACGCCCCTCACTCTTTTGCTCTGTACCTGTACGCCACGATGCTCGGCCAATACCGAGTGAGTCCCGCGCTGGTCTCCGCCGTTTACAGCGGACGCCTCGGTTCACGCGGCGCCTCGATCATGTGCTTCTCGGAGATCGACCGTGACGATTCCCTTGCCGCCGCTTCCTCGAACGTCAACATCAACCTCGAGTTCAAGCCGGGTGCCCAGCTGCCAGAGGGCTCGTGCCCCAAATGTACCTCCATGGCCGATTTGATCAAGGCCGTCGTCGGTCTCTGCAACTTCGCCCAAGAGCATTGGTTCGACCACGGCTACCACCTGGCTTCCGCACTCCGACGCTTCGTGCTCGCCCGCCACTCGGCGGTTCCGCATCCGCGCGAGGCAGTCCTCAAGCGCACCCTGAACTACGTCGACCTGTGGCTGGGCACCGCCCTCGGCGCTCTAGAGAGCGAGAGCCCCGACTGGTGGAACCGGTTCAACGCCGCCGTGCAATCAATCGACGTCAAGTCCCCGGAATGGCTCGTGGACCTCGTTCACGTCAACACCATTCACGTCGCTTCAACGACCCCGATCGCTCCATCGCCCGCCGCCAGCGAGCCGCGCCAGGCCCCGGTTCCGACAACGACCACCGCACGCCCCGCCACCGCGCCGGTACCCATGCCTGACCACATCCGATCGCTTATCCCACGCTCGGGTCAGACTGAGCCCTGCCTCCGCCATTTCTCGGGTAACGGCTGTCCAGGTGGAGCGACGCAGTGCACACAGCCGAACCGTCTACACGAATGGCCCGAGCCGCTCCCAGCGGAGCTCGTCAAGTGGGCACGTGCTAACGTCGGCATGAACCGCAAGCCACGCCGCTACCGCCCCAACGGGTCGCGCGCGTGACGGCGCGGAGAGGTCGCCCCGCATGGCTTCGATGACGTCAGTAATACAACTGTTCCTTCGGCACGAACTGTCGGGCTTCCTCTCGCTCCCTGTACCAGCGGTACACCCACGCGCCATGCTTGCGCTCCTCGTCCAACGGACGTTTCATTTCGAGCTGACGCTCACGCCGCGTCCTACGACGCCGGCGGCACGCCCAGTGCCAGTGCGCTCCGCGCTCGTCCAACGGACGCCCCATTCCGAGCTGACGCTCGCGCCGCGTCCTACGACGACGGCGGCACGCCCAGTGCCAGTGCGCTCCGCGCTCGTCCAACGGACGCCCCATTCCGAGCTGACGCTCGCGCCGCGTCCTACGACGACGGCGGCACGCCCAGTGCCAGTGCGCTCCGCGCTCGTCCAACGGACGTTTCATCCCTAGCCGACGCTCGCGCCGGCGTCGTCGGACGCGGCACGCGCGAAGAGCGGTCAACCGCAGAGCCACCGAGCTCGGCGGTGGCGACTGCACGATCGCTCCTCCCGGCCCCAACGGCAACCGAGCTCGCAGAGCTCGAGCTCTCGTGCCGAGCCACCGAACACGTTCACGCCACCCGACGCATCGCGTCCATACGTGCGGCGTTCGCTGCTGTCGGCCTCGCGTTCCCGCCTCCACCCACACCACAGCGAGATGCAGGCCTTGACCGAGCGCTGCAGGCGGTGGTGTCCGCGTTCATCAGGCGCACGCGCATGCCGCTCGCCGACTTCGTCGAGCTCTGGCGCCACCAGACCGCCGACGATTACCGACCGAACAAAGCAATCGATGTCGACCGGATCTCAGAGCTCTGCGTCGGGTACGAACACCTCGACCACTTGCGCACAACAGCTCAAGAGGGTGTGCGCGTTCGCATCCAGGACCACCATCGGTTCCGCGCAACTACATCCCGACCGCAGAATCACCCATCTGCGTCAGCACGGCTGCCTGTTCTCCTGAAGAACATTCGCAAGGAGCAAGATGCAGGACGCTGTATCGTGGTCGACCTTGACATCCTCAGTATCTGGCCCGAGATCGTCCTGAGCCCCTTCGGGGTCGTCGACAAGGGTACCGGTGACCCCACCACAACCGGGCGCACGATCCACGATCTTTCACACCCCGAGGGCACGTCCGTCAACGACGCGACCGTCTCCAGCGCCACGCCAGACCCGACGTACGAGCCATGCTCCGCCGTTGCACGCGAGATCTGCGCGGTGTCCGCGATGCCGGGACCGCCGGCCGACACGGAGCTCATGGGAGGGGACATCGCGTCGGCGTTCCGCCACGTCGGCACCCACAGCCGCTCCGTCCGGTACTGTTGCGGTGCGATCCCGGAAGTCAACGCGCTCGTTGTCGACCTATGCCTGATGTTCGGCTGGACTCTCTCACCCGCCGAGTACGAAGTCTACGGAGGGGCGGTCGCCCACATCCACGGGTCCACCCGCTGCTCAGCCACGGACGCGCCTTTCTTTAGCTACCACTGGGTCGACGACCACGTCAACGTCGTCCGCGCACTCCCGGGTGTCCGAGAAGAGGCTGAGCGATCCTCCGACGCGCAATGCTGAGTGTCTTTGGCGCCACGGCCATCAACGAGGACAAGTTCACTGGCTGGCACCAGCGCCTCAAGGTGCTTGGGCTCGTCTTCGACACTTCCTCGATGTCGGTCTCGATGCCAGCCCCAAAGATCGAGAAAGCTCAGCGGCTCGTGTCTTCCACGCTCACGGCTGGGTCGATCTCCCGCTCGGCCTTCCGGTCGTTACTGGGCTCCCTACGCCACGTGGCCACGTGCTTACGGCCAGCGCGCGCTTTCCTCCAGCGCCTCCGCCAACCGGAGCGCACCATCCACCGTTCGTCGCGGGTCGCTGTGTCATCTGAAATGGCTGCGGACCTCCGATGGTGGCTTCAGATCCTGAGCGCCGACCACCTCAATGGCGTCCCGCTCAGCCACTTTGGCGCTGCGCCTCCTCCCGACGTGACGGTGTTCGTCGACGCGTCCGACTACGGGCTTTGCGCGGCCGATGTGTCGCGTCGCGCCTGCCTGACGCACATCTTTTCGCCTGCGGAGCACACGCTTCTTCAAGCGTTCAAGAACGGCACCAACAACGGCTTTGACATCAACTTTCGCGAACTCCTCTCGTTCGCGTACGCCGTGCAGGCCTGGGGAGCACGCTGGGCGCGCCCACGCCCGTTCCCTCCGACCCACGTGGAGTTCCGCAGCGACAACACGTCGGCCATCTCGTGGCAAACACGTCTGTCAAGCCACAAACCGCGCGCGCAAACGATCATCCGCCTGCTCGCGCTCTGGGAAGTCACGTTCAACTTGCGCTTCTCGGCTCGGCACATCCCCGGCACGGACAACACTCTCGCGGACCTCGGCTCACGCATCGCACAGAGTACATCTAACCAGCGCCGCTTTACTGATCTCACTGCTGGTTGGTGTGTGACACAGATACCCCCACCAGGAGTGGATTTCAACTCGATCTGGCTCGACATTTCCGCGAGAACTCCGTCGCCCCGTCAACTCTCGTGAAGTACCGGCGAGCTTTTGACCGGTGGGCCGCGTTCTGTGCCGCCTGCGGCATCGATGTGTACCTTCAGGCGCTTCCTGAACCCACACAGGTCTACTACGTCACGGGGTTTGTGCTTCTCGGCCAAGCTCGGGGCCTCAGAGCCTCCTCCATCGACGGACTTCTCGCCGGTGTCCGCCACTTTCTCCACGCCGCCGGTCACCCGGCATCCGCGCTCCACCACGCCCAGATCCGCATGCTCATCAAGGGCATCCGCCGCTTCGACTCTCCGCCGGCGAGCAAAGACCCGGTCCCGGTCGAACTCCTCGAGGCCTGCCACGCCCGCTTCGATCTCCGCGACCGCGCCCACCGCATGCTCTGGGGGGTTCTGTGCGTGGCCTTCTTCTTCCTGCTGAGAAGATCCGAGATCGCTGCCCACGGAAGGGTCTTCCAGTGGTTCGCCCTCCGCGACAACGACGTCGCGGTGCTCGACGGGAGCGGGACGCCCACGCTTGACCCGGCACGAGCTCAAGTCGTCGCCATCCGACTACGCGGCTCCAAGACGAACCAGACAGGGAGACCGACCATTCGCCTGCTCTCGCGCTCGGGGCACCCAACTGTCTGCCCCGTACTGGCCGCGCTGTACCTGAAGTCGTCGCGCGGCCACATGCCGCCGGACTCGCCCATCGCCGCCTATGCGGTTGCGGAACGGAGGACCCACGCGATCTCAGCCAGCGCCATCACCAACGCGCTTCGCACAACGGCAGCGGCGGTAGGACTAGCAAGCAAGAACCTGTCCCCACACTCTCTACGAGCCGGCGGTGCGACCCAGATGTACAGAGCCGGCATCGACACCCTCACGATCCAGTTTCACGGACGGTGGGTCTCGGACGCGTTCAAGCTCTACACGAGGCTCACGAGCGACACCGCCGGCCGCATCGCGTCATCCATGGTGGCAGGCGGGACTGGGGGCACTCTCTGATCGGGTGGCATGCAGCGCCAGGCAGGCAGCTCGGGGGGTTCCACTTCGTGGTGCTCCCTTGCCGGCCACTTGCATGTCACTTAATCAATAGAGCCAATGCCCCCTATGCCTCGTCTCACCTAAGGATCCTACCTGGGCCCGTGTGGGGTGCGGAAATGGCTATTTCCGGAACTAGGAAGGAGGAAACGGAAATGATCCTTTCCGCGCCGGTCTGGGCGCAGGAAGGGTCAGTTCCGTTCCTCGCTCAAGCCAAGCAAGTCGAAGCAGAAACCCACCCGCCACAGTCCACAGGGGGTTCCACTTCGTGGTGCTCCCTTGCCGGCCACTTGCATGTCACTTAATCAATAGAGCCAATGCCCCCTATGCCTCGTCTCACCTAAGGATCCTACCTGGGCCCGTGTGGGGTGCGGAAAGCATTCTAGTATCAGTTGACACTGCGGTTGAATCACGAGGCCCACTTGACCCCAAGCCACTCGCCCCAGATGCCGAGCACACCGTCCCCGCAACGCTCGTGAAGGGGTCATGGAAGAAGACCCGACGCAATTGCTGGACGCGCAGGATGATGATTGGTATTGGTGTGGTGGTGGTGGCCGGTGCCACAGCAGGGGGGCTCGCCGGGCACTTTGGAACTTCAAAGTCGAGTGTATCAGCCAATACAGGAACGGGCACAGAATCGAGTGGGCCAACCTCGTCGCCCTCCATACCGCCTCTGCCGACGACGACGAAGCCACAGTCTACGCCAACGCCCGAGGGCACGACAACGCAACCACCAGCGACCACCACAGAGCCACTGCCAACGACGACACCACCACCAATGACACCACCACCAACGACACCACCACCAACGACCACAGAACCACCGGCAACGACGACACCGCCACCAACGACCACAGAACCACCGCCAACGACGACACCACCACCAACGACACCACCACCAACGACCACAGAACCACCGGCAACTACGACACCGCCGCCAACTACGACACCACCACCAACGACGACACCGCCACCAACGACGACACCGCCGCCAACGACGACACCACCGCCAACGACGACACCACCGCCAACGACGACACCACCGCCAACGACCACAGAGCCGCCAACGACCACATCGCCGCCAACGACGACACCACCGCCAACAACAACAACACCGCCAACGACGACACCGCCGCCAACGACGGTTGCTCCGATTGTTGTTCAAGTATCGACAATCATGGGATCTGGCAGCGGATACTCTACTTCCTTCACTTACCTTGTTGGTGTGGCACGGGCGTCAGACGGCTACATCTACCTTAGCGACGAGAGTCGTATCTTTCGAATGACGGACGGGAGCTATGCTTCGGTGTGGTCGGGAAACTTAGAGAGCGGTTATGTGAACGGCATTAGATGGGCCGCCAGGTATAACGCACCCCGAGGACTTGCGATAAGCTCAAGTGGAGACCTCTACATCTGCGACTACTGGAATCAAGTCGTCCGCAAACTCGCTGGGAGCGACTCAACCGTGAGCACATTTTCGTCGTTCGGCATAGCAGATATGCGAGGCATTGCTGTAGACTCGAGCGGGAACCTGTTCGTGACCGACGGTAACGGCAACCAGGTGATAAAAATGACGTCCACGGGCACAGCGACGCAGTTTGGACCGGCCATCTCGTTCCCCATGGGCGTTGCCACCGACTCTTCTGGGAACGTGTATGTGAGCGACAAGTACGCGGTGCGAATGATATCGTCGACGGGAACCGCGACACTGGTCGCTGGTTCTGCATCGGAGCTAGGATACGTGGACGGTTTCGGCGCGACGGCGCGTTTCAGGCAGCCAAAGGCGCTGGCGATCGGATCGGATGGCAACTTGTACGTCGCCGACTCGGGCAATCATTGCATCCGTAAAATTAATCTGTCGACGCAGGAGGTGACGACCCATGCCGGCACCTGCACGTCCTATGGCTGGAAAGATGGCCCGGGCACAAGCGCCAAGTTTCAGAACCCGCGAGGCATCGCAGCCGGACCGAACAATGTGCTTTACGTGACGGACGGATTAGACTCGGGGGGCGAGTGTGTCCGCAAGATCTACCTGAGCTAGTGGGAAAACTTGGCCGTCTGATGCGCATCGACAACTCCGGACAGAACGAAGTATCGAATAAGTGTCCATCGGAGGGATCAATGGCGCTGAACGCCGAAGTTGCTCATGTCGGAGCAACGTGTTTCAGCGTGTGCGCATCGGGACATCGCTGCCAAAGTGATGTTGCAGTAGGAATTTCCTTTTTCAAAAGCAGATAATGAGCCATTTACTGTTGCCGGATCTGTCATGTGTGGGTAGAATGGATCTCCTTCTCAAACCTTGCGAGCTCGATCCTTCGCCTCGACCGAGTTGCGCAACTGGATCCAGAGACCGAAAAGTAAGTATCCCACGACGTGATGGCAACTTGCCACGGGCACCAACTTCATCAGCAGATGGTACTGGCACAATCGCCACGTTTAATGCGCCACGGGGCGTCGCCGTGGCGCCTGGCAACGTGCTGTACGTGACGGACGGAGCGACCGGAGACGAGCGTCTCCGCAAGATCCTCCTGAGCTAGGTCTGCAACTGTTCACACGTCGCATGCAATGATACAAACCAGTGTTGGTTTTTAACTGTTTGTTATGTTGCGCGGAGGTACACGATAGAGCGCTCTGCTTGGAGCGAAACTGCCACCTTCCTCGCC
>JAMFLL010000083.1:0-74027 GCA_027475725.1 Pythium rhizo-oryzae
GCACTACAAGCAGGTGGCCGCGCAGGCGCTCAGCGGCGGCTCCTCGGGCATCCTCACGGCCGTGGTGACCAACCCGATGGACATCGTGCGCACCAAGGCACAGGTGTACACGCAGTACGGCGCGCGCGACACGCTCAAGTACATTCTCCAGCGCGACGGCTGGCGCGGCCTCATGACGGGGGTCCATGCGGTGCGTATTACGCATGCGAAGAAACCTACTGATTTAAGGATGTCGAGACTAACCCTCCATTCTGATGATGTTCCATTGACAACCACAGCGCGTGCTCGCGATGGGTCCGTCGGGCGTGCTGGTGATCTCCTCCTACGAGTTCGTCAAGCGCATGTCGCGCCGCTCGCCCGAGGAAATGGAGGCCGCGGGCGTGGCGCTCAATGAGGCGCCCGAGCGATAGGTGATAATGTAAGATCAGTACATAGACGGTATATATGCTCTATTCTAGTAGACCGTGATGGTGAACCATCGCGAACTCGGTTTGGTTGATCCAATTCCCGCCCAAAATGGAGCAGCAGTTCGCGCTCGTGGACGCGGCCTACAGCTTCCTGGCGCGCCACCGCGCGACGCTGAGCGTGCGCAACGTCATGCAGATGGTCCACAAGCTCAGCCCGGGCGCCGTGAGCGCCGCGGACCTGCGCGCCATGGCCGCGCGCGCGCCCGAGCTGCTCGTGCTCCACGCCGCGCAGCCCACGCAGCTGCAGCACCGCGGTGCGCTGTGCTCGCGTGATCTCTCTCTCTGTCGCTTGGGCCGCTAACGGAGACGCATGCTGTGCAGACGACATCTTCCGCGCGCACGAGCCGACGCCCGACGAGCTGGAGCTGCTCACATTCCCGCTGGCGCCGCAGACCAGCGCGCGCGCGAGCGAGAAGCGCAAGAAGCTCTTCGCGGCCGCGCTCCGAGAGGCGCCGCCGCCGCCTCCTGTCGCCACCGACGGGGTAGCTAACGCGATCTCGAAGAGTGAAGTCGGCGACCACGAGCCGCCCGCGCCGGCGCCCACCGTTGCTGAGGACGACGCGGTCTCCGCTACGACCATCTCGGCGGCGGCGTCGCCGTGGGTCAAGTTACTGCGGGAGCTGCCGGTCTACCGCGACCAGCTCGTGCACGTGGAGACGCGCGCGGCGCGGGCGGCGTCACTAGTGCCGCTCGCGTCGCTGGCGCTGCCCGACGTGGTCACCGAGACGCTGCAGCGCGCGGGCGTGCGCGAGCTCTACACGCACCAGCACGAGGCCATAGCGGCCACGCGGCGCGGCGACAACGTCGTGCTCTCAACGGCCACGGCCAGCGGTAAGTCGCTTGCGTTCCACGTGCCGACGCTCGCGCGGCTCGCCGAGGACCCACAGGCCACGTTCATCTACCTGTTCCCGACCAAGGCGCTCGCGCAGGACCAGCTCAAGTCGCTGCGCCGTATGCTCCACGCGAGCGGGCTGCCCGCACGGCTCGCCGCGACGTTTGTACGCTTTGTTCCTCCTTTCTACTTGACTCTGCTTGTCTCTGACCTGTGTAACGAGGGATCTGTAGGATGGCGACACGCCGATGAAGTCGCGTTCAATGATCATCCGGGACGCGCAGATTTTTCTTACAAACCCTGACATCATGCACCTGACGATCCTCCCCAAGCACACGCAGTGGCGCTCTGTGCTCGCGAATCTCTAGTGCGTTTCACAACGTGGCGTGATGGGCTCCAAAGGGCCTTATCTTGCCGGTGCCGGCACTGACATGGTGGCGTTTCTCCTTGTTTTATCAGTTTGCTGGTGATCGACGAGGCGCACATGTACCGCGGCGTGTTCGGTTCGCACGTGGCTTGCGTCTTCCGCCGGCTCTTCCGGCTCTGCGCGCTCTACGGGTCCAATCCGCGCGTTGTGTGCTGCTCCGCGACGATCCGCAATCCGGAGGAACACTTTCGCATGCTACTACCACGGCTGCCGCCCAAGGAATCGAGCGATGAACTGGGAGATGACGATACGCAGGCCTCTGCGCGGGCTCGGTTACCGAACTTTGACTTCTTTTACGAGCGGCCTCTTCGTGTGATCACACAGGATGGCGCGCCGACGGGCGAGAAGGTCTTTTGCGTGTGGAACCCCAAGGCCTTCAAGAACAACAAAGAATGCGATCCACATGGCCCTTTAGCCATCACCGCAACAGCCACGAACGCGCCAAATGCGCAAACCACGAAAAAGCGCAAGCGAAAATCACCCGCCAAGGACTCCAAGCAAAGCACGACTGCTATAGTCGTATCCAGGAACAGTGGAGAGGATCAGCAAGATGGGGAGGCGGGCGACGCTGACGACGACCAGGACGGAACATCTTCCTCAAATTCATCAATCTACCAGAGCGCCGTCATCTTCTCACGCCTCGTGGCGCAACAGGTGCACACGCTCTTGTTCTGCAAGGGGCGCAAGCTCTCGGAGCTCGTGCTCATGTCGGTCCACTCGGTGCTCAAGGAGAAGGTCGCGACGCGACACTTGGTCAAGCGCGTCCACACGTACCGCGGCGGCTACACGGCCGAGGACCGGCGCCGCATCGAATCTCGGCTCTTCCAGGGTGAGCTGCTGGGTGTGATCGCGACCAACGCGCTCGAGCTGGGTATCGACGTGGGCGAGCTCGACTGCACGATGCACCTCGGGCTCCCGACCAGCATCTCCTCGCTGTGGCAGCAGGCAGGCCGCGCCGGCCGTCGCTCCCGCACGCAGCAGTCGTCGCTCGCCGTGATCGTGTGCTTTGACGCGCCGCTGGACCAACACTTTGCGCGCCACGCGCGCGAGCTGTTCGAGCTTTCGCCCGAGGCCGTGGCGCTGAACGCGCACAACGCTAAGGTGCTCGCGCCGCACGTGGTTTGCGCGGCGAGCGAGTCGCCACTGTTTAGCTCCAAGTCGGGGCTCGCGTTCGTCGACGCGTTTGTGTTTGGCGACCCCACTTCTCCGGATCTCAAGACGTTGCTCCGGGAGCTCATGGAAAAGCAGCACGTCGCGGCGTGTGCGCCTAGCGACGGCGGCGGCTTCCGTGCGCACTCGTGTGCGCCCAAGAGCGTGCGTACCACGAGTCTGCGCAGCATCTCGGAGATCAACTACCAGGTCGTGACAGACGACGCCGAGATGCTCGTGCTGGACGAGATCCCGGGCGAGATGGTGTTCTTCCAGGTGTACCCGACGGCCGTGTACCTCCACCAGGCGCAGGAGTACATCATCACGCGGCTCGACACGGACCAGAAAGTGGCGTTCGCCAGGCGATGCCCGCAGCCGCTCACGTACTTTACGACGTGTCGCGACTGGACCGAGGTCGACGTGGTCAAGGTGCAGCGCCGCGAGAAGCTGCGGCCGCCATCGCCGCCCGAGCGCGAGCAAGTAGAAGACGGCAAGGCGGATGGTCAGGAGGAGAAGAAGGAGCCGGTGTATGTCTGCGAGGGCGACGTGTCCATCTCGACGTCGGTGTTTGGATCGACGCTGCTGGAGAAGCGCACGATGCGCGTGCTCCACGCGAACGAGTTCTCGCTGCCACCCATGCAGAGCTTTGGGCAGGCGCTGTGGCTCGAGCTGCCGCGCGCGCTGCGCTTTGCGGTCGAGCGCGAGGCCGGCGCGTTCTCCTCGCAGGCCTGGGCCTCTGCGCTCCACGGCGCCGGCCACGTGCTGCTCGCGGTCGCACCGTTGTTCGTGCTCTGCGACGCCGGGGACCTCAACTCGGAGCACTACAACCCGCTGGAGAAGCGCGTGCGGCCCAACCGCATCACGCTCTACGAGCGGCGCGCCGGCGGCAGCGGGCTCGTCAAGGAGCTCGCGCGCGCGCTGCCGGCGTTGCTCGCACGCGCCTGGCGCATCGTGCGCGAGTGCGCCTGCCGCGGCGGTTGCCCCGGCTGCGTCCACTCGGCGCAGTGCACCGAGTACAACAAAGTGCTGGACAAGCGCGGCGCCGCGCGCGTGCTGGCGTGGCTCGCGCGCGCCGCCGGCGGGAGCGAGGAAGATGATGACGAAGTTTGAAATTTGAAATGTACTGAGTTGGCAACCATCATAGCGACCCGAGCCCGACGCCCTCGAAGCCGGCGCCCGTGAGCCCCATCTCGGCGGCCGCGCGCGCCTCAAGGTCGCTGGCGCGCGCGGCGCTGGTGCCGCGGCCCGCGGGCTTCTTCTTGCCGGCGGTGGGCGACTTGGCCGGGCGCGAGACGTTCTAGTGTGTTCATGTTCCCACGGGTTAGTGCAGCGGGTACTGGACCGTGAGACGGAGGATAGACGCACCACGGGCACGCCGAGCTCCTTGCAGAGCGCCTCGGCCTCGGCCCACTTGAGCACGCCGTACTCGAGGCACCACTTCTTGGCCATGCGGCTCGTGGGCCGCTGCTGCAGCAGGCTCTCGTAGAAGACGCGGTCGGCGAAGCCCTGGCGGACACCACGGAAAAATCCAGGGTTAGTCGCGGCAGCGTAGACTCAACAGCAAACCGACCGGCGGGTGTTTTAGCAGATGCGCGTACGGGCGACGGCGTCGGGTGCTTCTGCCCGGGCTTGCGGTTCGCCTCCTGCTCCTTGGACCACTCCTCCTCCTCGATCATTGTTGCTTTTTGGTTGCTTTCGCTCTTTCGCCGACAGCTCCCCCCTGAAACCGCCTCGGGGGTACGCAGGGTACACGCTCTCCTAAATCCGATCGAACGGGTCTAATCAAGACTAGCATGGCCTACACCATTTCACGTTCAAATTGAGACTCGAGGCAAACAAAATGAGAATCCTGACAACCAAAATGGGAAGACCTGTAATATCAAATGACTTGTTCTCTAATAGCCTTTCAAAATCCATTTTTGAAGTACCTGTTCAAAACCAGAGTATACTTTGAAGAAGTGAACTATATCCTGTTTAAACGATTGTAACATATGGTATCGTAATAAAAGGGGTTCTTGTATCGATTGTCAGGATTCTCGTTTTGATTGCCTCCCTTCTCAATTTGAACGTGAAATGGTGTACAATAGCAAAAAGTTTCGGACACTTTCGGACAAAATTGTCCGGACCGATTAGGAATTAACCTAAAGTAATGTGAACCACACAAATACTAGATACACACACACCTTTTCCCCTCAAACCCGCGCCTTCGGCGCGCCCTAAGGTTCATGCTACGCTCGCTCGACCGCTCGCTCATTGATCGCGATGAGTATATGCTACGCTCGCTCGACCGCTCGCTCTTTGGTTTCGGCACATATTAGGCACGGGAAGTCTGTTTAAGTCTATACCAGGATTGTCCTTGGATGACACTCGGACTTTGTTTCGGACACCTACCAACAACTGAATTATGGTAGCATCAGACTCAGACTCAGCGTCCGCATCTTCATGATATCCTCCAATAGGACAATGCGGACGGTGGCTCCTCGCATCCCACTGTTGAGATACAAGCGTCCCACCCTCGGCGAGGAAGACGGCGCGAGGGACGGATGCGCTCGTTGCCACGGGCCTCGGTGGGCCGAATCTCGCGCACTGGGCGCATCCAGCTGTCTGTAGAAGCCCCGCCAACCCGCGCAGTCCACGACGCGAGAGGCGAGCGTGCTGCCGGCCGGGCACGCCCAGATCCACTTTCGTCGTCTTACCATGACGGTGCTTCGACCTCGATGGCCGCGCTGGCGTCTTGCGCTCGGCATGGCGTGCCTCGCGCTGTCGAGCGGCACCGCCGAGGTGTGTCGCGAGACCGGCAGGCCTCCACCCAGTGTGGTCACGCTCATGGCCTCCGCCGTGCGTCCGGATACCGACGGATGGATCGTCTCGCCGGACTGCAAGGTCGAGACCGTCCAAGTGGACAAGACCAGCGAAGATATGTTCTACGCGCCGTCGCGGGGGATCGAGCGCGTGGAGAGCGTGCCAACAGACGCTGCCTCCATGTACGTTGCCACTTCTTCGTGACCCGGGGTGTGAGGAATGGTTTCAATAGCAAGTGCGCTTGGCCGTGGACAGCAATCTGAGGGGGAGTCCGCTATCGCAAGGCGCCGACTTGTCGATGGCCACGAAAGCGAGGGTTGTGTAAGGATTCTCCTGCTTCCCCTCTCACTGACTCGCGAACACCTCTTTCTGACCAAGCTCCCGTTCGTCTCTGCTCGTGGTTTAGTACTCTCTCCTCTGTCCCACCAGACCTTCGTGGCCTCCAACTTCCACCGGCACTCAAAGGGATGTAGGTCACACCATAGCGAATCGGGCCAATGGTAGGGAAGAGCGAAGGTGCTGATAAGTCGTTCACTTTGCTCCCTCTTAGGCGGTTCTGGAGTACCACGAACGGAGAGCTCAATTCTTTGGATGGCATCCAATTCCCGAGCACGTTCACTTCCATGTACGGCACCTACAGTCTCGCGGTCGGGGAAAATATCATAGTACCGACACATCCGATTTCTCGTGAACGGTAGCACACTTTTGTCGACCAGTATCAAGTCTCTCAAGAATGTCCAGTTCCCAAGCACGATGACATACATGTTCGTTGGGTGCACGATCCGGCGCATCGCACGCGTTCACAGCGGTTGGTCAGTCTTACTTGGTTGGCTATGACGCGTGTAGGGACTTTACAAACACCCCACTCACATCAGTCGATCTCCAGTACCCCGCCGATCTAAAAGAACTGTGCGTACAAGCTCACTCCTTACGATTTGAGGTAAGCCTATTGACTCTCACACGGATCTTGAAGCATCCTGAGCCAGATTTCGCTATCGAGTGGGAGACTCGAACGACTCGTTCTGCCTGGCAAACTCGAAGTCTTGTACGTTCCCATTGCGGTGAGTCACCAATACGTACACACGTGCTGACGGTTTGTGTGTCTCGAGGAAGCAAGTTCATGGAAGGCCGCTCGATCAGTATCCGCGGGATCAAGTGGCCGTCGTCGCTCCGCACGCTGTACGAACCAGCACGGCGCTGAAGCCGCCATTTTGGTTCGTTGGTTGTGCGGATACTCAACTTCTGATGCTTGATGAATGTCTTGCGACAGCGATTTTTGGCAGACGGAAATTACAGGTTTTGAGATCCGAGAGTCGGATATCGCTACCTTCACGAAGCTCGGCGACTTCCGCGCACCTGTCGCGGAAATGACTTGTAGTGGCTCGGCCGAGCTCCGGAATGTCCGCTCAGTCCGCATTTGTGTCGTCTCTGGTGCGTATCGTTTCCCCTCAGGGTTCTGGCGTTGGTGGGAGAAGCTGACAAACAGTCGGCGGGTTCAGATTCTGAGTATGAGAGATTATACGGCACAGGGGCGTCGCCCACTCCAGCAAACGAAGGCGGCTCCCGAAGTCCAAGTAAGACAAAAGCGGCAAGCGGCGGCTCCAAACCGGCCACAGGAGCCAGCGTAGACGGCAGCGCTGAAGGATTGAGCGTCGATGAGGAGGCTTCTTCGCGACGTTCGGGCTCTGGAAGTTCACTGGGCAGTGCAACCGCGAAGCGTAAGTCGCCGTCGGCTGGATCGTCGTTTGATCTTTCGACAGAAACTGGTTCGAGTAAGGCCGGCGGTACGGACGAAAGTTCCCTCATGACATCTACCAACGGCACCTCGTCCCCTCGCGGTCCGACCAAGAAACCATCCGGGGCGATCGCAACGTCCGGGGGCGCCGGATCGAGCGGAGGCATCCTTGCCATCGTCCTGATCGGCACCGTCGTCGTCCTTACGCTCTGCGGGGTGACTGCGTACACCAGAAAGCGACGCGCGGGACGCGGCGAAGATGTGCTGGTGGGATCGACCGGGAAGTTTGAGGGAGCGGACACGTCGAACACGTCATTTGACGACTATGCATCGCACGTACCGAGATGGCATCCGCCCTCGTCAAGCGAGCCCAGCGAGGCCGTGGGTATCGATTTCCGGACGGACTGCGAGCTCGTTCGGTGCCGTATCGATCATGTCCACATCAGCAAGCAGATCGCGCGCGGCGGGTACGGTATCGTCTACCGGGGCGCGTACCAAGGACGCGTCGTCGCCATCAAGCAAATGCTGCCCGACGCGTGGCGGGATGACGCGATGGTCGCGGCCTTCGTGGACGAGATCCGACTGTGCGCTCGGCTGCGCCACGCCAAGATCGTCGAGTTCATCGGCGTCTCGTGGACCGGGGTGCGCGATCTATCCGCTGTGACCGAATTCATGGCCGGAGGAGACCTCCACTCGGTCATCCACAAGTATCCGGAGACATCGGGCCGCGAGTGGTCGAGGCCGTGGACGACTGGAAACTTGCGCAACAAGACGCTCATCGTGATCGATGTGGCCGAGGCGCTCGAGTACTTGCACTCGCTGTCGCCGACGGTCATCCACCGCGACCTCAAGTGCAAGAACGTGCTCCTAGACCTCGAGGGTAACGCCAAGCTCAGCGACTTTGGCATCAGCCGCACGGTGTCCGTGGACGAGACGATGACGAGCGAGATCGGCACGGCCGCGTGGATCGCGCCCGAGGTGCTGCGCGGCGAGCGGTACAGCGAGAAGGCCGACGTGTACTCGCTGGGCGTGCTCTTGGCGGAGCTGGACCGCTGCAGCCACCCGTACGCGAGCGAGCCGGTGCTGCTGATGGGGTCCATGACGCGAACGGCCGGCAATGTGCTCAGCCGAGCGCACACGAGCCACGTCGCCCACAAGAACACCCAGATCGCGGTATTGGTGAGTACTGGCAAGTTGAAGCCATCGCCTTCGCCGGCCTGCCCCCACGGCGTCGCGGCGCTAGTGGCACGCTGCGTGAGCTTTGAGGCGCACGAGCGACCGACGCCGACCGAAGTGGTCTACCAGCTGCGTCAGCTCCAGCTCGTCCATGAGCAGACCAAAGGCCGCGCGTAGTGTAGGATTACCTATCAAACAGGGCCCGAATCGATTCGTCTCCACCTGACAGGCGTGGTTTCTATGGTGTCTGTTGGTGGACACTAACACCGGACTCGTCTTCTCACAAATTGTGAGAAGACGAGTCCGGTGAGTCACAATCGAGCGTACAGTAGCCTGACGCTACGCCTCCATGCGCCCGTCCAACGTACTGTAACTCCAAGTACCCCGCTACAGGCGTCGATCCGACAGAGACACGACCGTCGCGCGGACGTCGACTGTAGACGGCCGCGCGACCCACTGGGACCCAGTCTGGATCACTACTGTAATGTGGTACTGGCATCTGCTTCGTCCCGCACCGCTTCCCGCGATGGCGCACTGTCCTGGCTGAGCGGCGCTCAGTGAGCGCGCACACTCATCATCTCGTCGGTAGGTGTGAGATTTATAAATCTTAACGGGCCCGCACTGGATTGATCGCGTGCCTCGACGGCCTTTCCATTCCACCGAGAACTTATCGGAGAAGGACTGACCGCCCGCCCACCGTGCCGCGCGCTCGCGCAGGCCGGCCACTTTCGCGTTTGGTTTGATACTATCAGCATGCGCCAGCCACGCGCAGCTCGAGGCTTCGTCACGGCCGCTGTCAGCGCGGCGTGGCTCGCGCTCGCGGTGCTGCCAGCCGTAGCGGCCGCCGCCACGTGCCAGACGACCGGACTGCCGGCGCCCGACGTCGTGACGCTCATGGCGTCCACGCAGAAGCCGTCGACCGAAGGATGGGTCGTCTTTCCGAACTGCAGCGTCAAGACCATCCAAGTGAGCACGGCGGAGGACTCGCTCGGGCGCTTTCACCCCACGCCGAGAGGAATCGAGCGGGTCGTGAGCGTGCCATCCGACGCGAGGTCCATGTACGTTGGCCGTGTTGTCTGTGCCGCGGTCGATCCAAAAGGCGAACGCATTCGGCTTACCGAGTCGCTGTCCTGGCGTCTAGAAACGTTCGCGGGAACCCACTCTCTCGGGGCGCCAACTTCTCGATGGCAACAAATGCGATCAAACTGTGAGCTCACACCTGGCTCAGCAGCAGAGGCAGTTGATGGCTGCAACTAACGCATGGAATGACATGGCACAGATCGATCTCCAATGTCCCCGACGACCCTCGCGACCTCCTCTTGCCGCCTTCGCTTCAGACCATGTACGTTTTCCCACGATTGAAACGCGTTTCTCTCACACAAGATACTTACACCTGGTGCAAACGCTCCGTCAGCGAGCTGGCGGGCATGGCGGAAGGAGACATCCGCTCGCTCGACGGCGTGCAGTTTCCCTCCACACTGGTCAAGTTGTACGTGCGGGACACCTTGGCCCCTCCAAACGCTTGCGTCTGACTCAGCTTTTGACTCGCCTGCCGTGCAGTTCCCTATCCGATAGCGCGATCACTTCGCTCGCAAACGTCCAGTTTCCGCCGGGCTTGCAGGAGATGTGAGGCTAGTCGAGACGCAATCGCGACTTTGCCGCGGTGGTGGCTCATGATTGCCCCCTGAGTGCTGTAGGTCCGTGGCGAGATCCAGCGTGACGCCCCTCGAGATCAAGTTCCCGCCAGGCCTCCTCACGCTGTGCGGTCTTGACTGGTGGCGCACACCGACCCTACCACATTTGCTGACTGTCTTTCTGTTGCTGGATGGGACAGCTCCGTGGATGCGTGGCAGCCATGGGATATCAGAATGCTGCTGCTCCCCGACAAGCTGCGGTCGTTGTGAGCCCTTCTCCCCACTGGCGCCTTCGTGGAAACGTCCAAACTTGCTAAGTCATCTCTCTCCCTCCAGCACCTTCACCGGCAATGGCGAGGGACACAGAACACAAGTCGTCGGGTTGAAGTGGCCCGCGTCGCTCCGCTCGATGTACGTGCCCCCAAACCCACTCACACGAAGTGAGCCCGTGGGCGGCGGCCAACGCCTGACGTGAACTATGTGCCTGCCAGCAAGTTTCTTGAGACCGAGGTGTTCATTTTCGATGTGAGACGGTCCGACTTCCCCATTCTCGAGCGCCTCGACTCGTTCGAGGCGAGCGTCACGCAACTCGTCTGCGGCACCGGAACGGCCACACGCGAGTGGATCCGCGCCATCCGCCTCTGCGTCTACCCCGGTACGTCATAATATCACCGTCTTGGACGCTGGCGGCGTGCTCTCTCGGAATCGCTCACGATGTAGGGCGTGAGCAGACGTTGTGTACGACTCCGCATATGGCGTTGTACCGTCCGCGTCGTCCTTGCCCCCATTAGCGACCAGCAGGCCTCTCGGCACACCGCCCTCACCCACTGGCGACACAAACAGCTCCAGCGACGGGTCGTCGGCTGATGAGGAGGAGACCGTCGGCGGACCACGCGCGTCCGGGGGCAAACCGGGCACGCCGTCCGGCGTCCGGAGGCCCGCTGATCCGACAGACGACCAGTCATCTCCGCCCGAGAGCGACGGCGACGAGGACGCGGACGCGTGGCAGCAGAGCGACCGCCTGCCGAAGACAGGGCCCAAAGCGACCAGCGCGACCACCGGAGATGCGCGCGGGCGGCACTCCACGGGCGACCCCGACGCACCGGCGTCGTCGCCGTCGCCTCCGGATTCGCTGGACGCGGACACCAGGGGCAGCGACCACCGCAGCAGCGCCAGTTTGTTGCTGCTCGTGCTCACCAACGTGCTCTCGCTCGTGGTCGGCGCGGTGGTCTACCGCTCCGCCGTCTTGGCCAGCGCGCGCGCCCGCGATCCAGCGAAAGATGCCTCGTACTTCGCGCTGGACACGCCGACGACGGCGTTATCCGGTGAGCCGTTCGGTGATTCGACCACGGATGCTTCGGCGCGCGGCGTGGCGCTCGTGGCGGCCGCGTTCCGCACCGACAAGGACCTCATCCGCTGCCGCATCGACACGGTGAGCGTGGACGCGGACGCCGCGCCGTTCGCTTGCGGCAGCTTCGCTGTCGTGTACCGCGGGACGTACCAGGGACGCGACGTCGCGGTCAAGCAGCTGCCGCGCGACGCCTGGCGCGGCGACGCCGCAATGGTGGCGCTGTTCGTGGACGAGATCCGGCTGTGCGCGCGGCTGGAGCACCCCAAGATCGTCCAGTTCGTCGGCGCCTCGTGGTCGGACGGCGCGCTGGACCTCTCGGCCGTGAGCGAGTTCATGGCCGGCGGGGATCTCCACAGCGTGCTCTACGCGTCGTCCCAGGAGCCCACGGGACGCGCGTGGACCGAGCCGTGGACAGAGCGCGAGCTCCGCAGCAAGGCGCTGATCGCGCTGGACGTGGCCGAGGCGCTCGTGTACTTGCACTCGTTCCGCGCGCCGATCCTCCATCGCGAGCTCAAGGCCAAGAACGTGCTGCTGGACCGCGCGGGCAACGCCAAGCTCAGCGGCTTTGGCATCAGCCGCGAGCTCGCGCCGGCCGCGGCCACCACCGGCAACGTGGGCGCGGCCGCGTGGGTCGCGCCCGAGGTGCTGCGCGGCGAGCCTGCGAGCGAGAGCGCCGACATCTACGCGCTGGGCGTGCTCCTAGTCGAGCTGGACCGATGCCGCCACCCGTACGCGCACGAGCCCGCGCTGCTCGAGGCCGGCGGCGTCGCGCGCCAGAACACGCAGATCGCCGTGCTGGTGAGCACGGACCAGCTGCGGCCGTCGCCGAGCGCTGCGTGCCCGCCGCGCGTAGCGGATATCGTGCGGCGGTGCGTGAGCTTCGACGCGCGCGCGCGGCCGACCGCAATGGAGGCGTTCTACGAGCTGCGCCAGGTGCACAAGTCGGGCCTCGTGCGCTCTCCGGGTGGAGACGTAGCGGAAGAAGAGATTGAGGCGACGGCGGGAGCCGAGAAAGACCCTGGAAGCACAGAATTCACCACGTAAGCGACGTAAGAACCTCTTCCATCACACACCGGTACAACATGCTCGTGGCATTCCGCAACGTCTATCTATCTACCAGGCGAAGCGGCGGCCCAGCAGCTCGAAGAGCTGCTCGTTGAAGGGCGCGTAGAATTCGCGCAGGCGCTGCGCGGTCGCCGCGTCGATGGCGCCGTACGCGCGCGTGTTCTTGCGCTCCGTGTCGCCCACGGCGTGCGGCGCGACGCCCAGAAACTCGAACGCGTCGTCGGCCAAGCGCTGCGTGCCCTCGGGCGTTTTCATGTCGTCCAGGTCCACGACCAGCACCTGTTCGCGCGGGAACACACGCAGCCAGAGCGCGAGCTGCAGCGCGTAGAGCCCGCGGCCCACGAACGAGTGCGCGCCGTGGCGCTGCGAGAGCGCGTCCGCGTACCGCTGGAAGTTATCGGCCGCGCGCGCCGACACGCCGTCCAGCGGCGACCGCTCGGGCGTCACCTCGGCCTGCGCGAGCAGCGCCAGGTCTTCCTCCACGACCTGCTCGAACGACTTGCCGCGCACGGGCTCGCGCATCTTGAGCTGCGCCGGCGTGCCGTTCGGGTCCGCGGTCATCTGGTAATGCGAGAACGCGCGCTTGACTGGGTCGCGCAGCATCACGATGAGCTTCATGTGTGGGTAGAGCAGGCGCAGGCGCCGCGCCACGCGCTCGCCGTAGAGCAAGTAGCTGGGCGTGGACTCGCCGATCTGCCGCGGCGGCAGCAGCACGTCCTCGATGTTCTCGCACTGCAAAGACGCCAAGTACTTGGCACTGCGCCGTCCACAAACACACAAGAGAAGATCGTTAGGTCATCCACGTATCCAAAAGTGGGTAGGTGGTGCGGCGTACCGCATATCGTCCAGGCTGTTGCCCTGGAGCTCCGCGAGCTTATCTGCCGCATGCTCTCCTTCATCGTCTTCCATGGCGTCGTCTGGGTGGCGGCTGTTGCGTCGCGCCTCGGCGTAGCTCCGCAGAATCTTCTTGAACATGGCATCGTCCTGCTCGGGAAGTTGGAACTGGAGCGCAGCGTCCCAGCTCCAGTCGAAAAAGTGCGGCTCGCGCCGGCGGCCCTTGAGCAGCTGCGGGTGCTGGCTCAGGTACTCGTACAGCGACGTCGTGCCGCACTTTTGCGCGCCGATGATGACCCAGTTGGGCGCCGCCACGTCCGCGCGGCGCGCCTCGAGCAGCTCCTGCTTGGCGTACTTGTCCACGAGCCCAAACATCTCGATGAGCGTGGGCCAGATCTGGCTCGCCAGCTCGTTCTCGTGTTCGTGACCACGCAGCGCGCGTTGCACGACGCGAGCGAAGTCCTTGGCGCTGATCTGCTCGATAAAATAGTGGCGGCAGGCCGTGACGACCGCCGTGGCGGCCTCGGCGCTGACGCGCTCCTTGAGCAGCGTTTCGACCTCGTGGTGGAGCTTGGCGGCTTGGCGCTGGCGCTCGGCGCGCTGCTTCTTGTCGAGCGCGTCGCTGGCAAACAGCTCGACGCGGCCGCGCACCTGGCGACACACCTGGCCCGGCGTGAGCACGTGGCGCGTGATGCGCGCCTGCTGGACGTCCTCGACGTAGTCGAAGATGAGGTGGATCCGCTGGCGTGCGCTCGGGTTCCAGACGCTGTGCTTGGCGGCGTTGTTGAGCTCGACAATCGTGCGCTCGTCGAACGCAAAGCGCGTCATCGTGCTCTCGAGCCCGCCGCTCTTGAACTCGACGTCGTCGAACGTCACGATGGGCACGTGCACGCGGTGGGTCTTGCTCACCCACGGGCCGTTGTCGTGGTGCGCCGGGATGAGCGTCTCGCCAGGCATGCGCGCGAAGAGGCAGCGCACGACCTGCGCCGGCGCCACGCCGATCTGCCCGAAGAGCGGCTCGAGGAAGCGCCTGTAGGCGCTGTACAGCGGCAGCTCGTACACGTTCTCGAGCTGCGTGTCCGAGAAGAGGCACATGATGTTGTTCACGCCGAGCTTGTCGTGGAACGGGCGCTGGAAGAACACGTTGTGCGCGCGGTTGTACGCCTCCTGCCAGTGCTCCTCGGGCAGCGCGAGCACGTGGTCGCGCAGCGCCGAGATGTCCACGTCGCGCGCCAGCAGCGCCGCATATACGAGCCCGGCGTGGTCCGCCGGCGCGCGCATCTCCGTTGGCACGCGCTTGTGCGAGAGCGGCACGCACGCGCGGCGCGGCGGCGCCGGCGCCGGCTGCGGCGCGTTGAACGGGAACGTGGGCGTCGGCGTCGTGGGCGTCGCGGCGGTCATGGCGGAGCGGGGCCACGAGGGCGAGTGGCGTGGAAACGAAGAGCTCCTAACTTTCGTCTCAAGACACGCGCCATGCAGGAAGAGTGATGGTCTTCAGAGTGGGATGGCGTTACTTACGGATATGTAATTTATGGATTGTGTTAGTTATGGAAAAATGTAGGAATCTACGGACCAAAAGCAACTTGTCAGCGCTTCTTGGCGCCGGCCGCGGCCTTCTTCTTGAGCGCTTTCTCAAGGCTGCTCTTGGCGACGCTCTGCGCCCTCTCGCGCTTCTCGGCGGTCGTCGGGCGAGACGCGCTGGCGGCGGCTGCGTCGTCTGCGGACGTCACCTCCGCGCCCGAGACGTGCGATTCCTTGCTCTTCTCCGCTCCGTCGCCTCGGCCATCGCGGGTGCGCAACTGCTTCTCGTCTTGCTCGTCCTCGTCCTCGCTCTCGTCCGCCTCCTCGCCGCCCGCTGCTGGCTTGTTCGACTCGCTTTGCTTCTGGAGGATCTTCTCCATGACCTTGTGCTTGCCCGTGCTCGCCGTCTGCTTGGCCAGCAGCATGAACGTGCCAAACGGCTTGGCCTCCTCCTCTCCGCCGCCGCCAACAGCGGCTTTGTCTGGCGACGGGAACTCTGTCTCGTCGCCCTCTTCGATGGGGTGGATGTCGATGGGTGGCGGCGTCCGCGGCGGCGACCCGGGCGGCGTCCCAACGTCCGCATCGGGGTGCATCGCTTCGTCCTCCGCGTCGGACGACGAAGAGGCCTTGCTCTTTTGTTGGCTGCGCGCTCGGGGCGATCCCGGGAGCCGCAACGTGGGCATCATCCTCCGCGGCGAGCGCGCCGTCGGTGACGCAGAGGCTGACGGATCGCCGCGAGCCTTGTCTTTGTCCTCGCGGCTCTTCCTCTTAAGCACCATCTCCAGCGCGCGCTTCTTGGGCGAGAGCTTGCGGTTCTGGAGCAGCACGTACGCGCCCGTGGGCACCGCGGCGTCTTCGACTGCCGCCGCCTCCACGACGCTCAGTTCGCTGTTTGTGACGGCCGATGTGTCGCCTTCGCTGTCGGATGCCGCGGCGCCAGACTGCGCGCCGGCCGAGCGTCCGCGCTGGAGCAGCGGCGGCAGCTTGTTGACTTTGCTCAGGAGTCGGTAGGACAATGACTCGCGCTTCTCGCGGAGCTCGCGCATGAGGTTCTGGCGCTTGACGAGCACGCGAGCCTGCGGGTCCGCACCCGGGCCGAACCGCGAGGACGAGCTCACGAACTCCTCCTTGGCGAGCGTCGCCGCGGCAGCCGCGCGCTCGTCGGCGGCGAGAGCCTCGGCGGTCTGGGCCACGCGCGAGGCCTGGTCCTCCTGGTGGTACACGCGCACGCGGTGCATGCCGTACAAAAAGTGCTCAAAGTCGACGAGGTCGGCGTACGCCGGGTCGAGGTCCATGAGGAACTGTCGCACGAGCGCCGCGTCCACGCGCACGCCGAGCTGGTAGATCGACTGCGAGATGAACTGGTAGGACACGAGCCCAAGCCGCGCCGTGTCGGCGTCCTCGAAGAGCAGGCGGAATGCCTGGATCTCCTCGGCCGTGAAGCCTTCAATCGCCTGCTTGAGCTCGAGCCGACGCTGCAGCACCAACATGCGGTGCGATTGCTCGCGGCGATCGCGCACATTCTGCAGGAAGCGCCGGCGCGCGAGCCGCGTCGCCAGTCGCCGCTGGATGCGCACGGCGGCGTTGAAGCGGATCCGCTCGTACAAGCTGAGCGACGCGTAGTACTTGGCGACCTGCTCGTCGGCACTCGGGCGAATCCGCAGTGCGTTGCGGCCGTAGCGTAGGACGCGCGCGACCAGCGTTGTGTCCCACCACTGGCTCAGCGTCGAGAACACGATGCGCAGGAACACAACGAGCGGCTCGACGAGCAGCACCATGAAGCCCACGCCCACTGCCCACGCAGCCACGCAGCGCCACGCCGTGGTCACGCCCAATTCGAGCGTGTTGAAGACGACAATGTACGCCATCGCGGCGAGCCAGGCGCCGCACACGGCGAACACGACGCGCGGGATCCACGCCGGGTACGGCACACTGTCGCGCGCCGCCTTCTTCGATATCGCCGCCGCCGCAGTGTCCCAGCGGCTGAGTGTCAGCGATGACGACACGACCTGACCGTTCGGCAGCGTCACGGTCGTCGACGAAGCTTGCGCGGGCGCTGAGAATGACGACGACGACGACGGCGGCGCGAGCGACCCGGCGGCGAGCTCGTTCACGACGTGCGGCGCCACGTTCTCGAGGCTGTTGGAGAGCAGCTTGGAGAAGATCTTGCCGCGCGCGGGTGCGGCGATCTTGAGCCCGACGACCTTCTCGAACGTCTGGCGCACCTCCTGCGCGCCCGAGGTCGTCACGACGCGGAGCTTGAGCTTCGAGTCCTTGGAGATCGCGACGTCATGCGCGAGGAACAGCGCGCTCGCTGCGAGCAGCACGAGTGCGACGCCCGCGGCGCCCATGACGAACGCCACGCGCGCGAGCACGGCGTGGAACTCGCTCATCATGGCCGCGTAGCAGCCGTCGCGGTCACGCACCTCGTCCTTGGACTCGACGACCACGCGGCCGTCCACGCGCACGGCCTCGTACTGCACCGTGACGGTCGTGGCGCCCGGACAGGGCCGCGCGGCCGCGTCGGTGCTGTCCGTGAAGCCGCAACACTGAAGTTCCTGCTGGACACGCTGGCGGAAGAAACCCGTCGTGTCCCGCGTCCAGGCCGCACGCAGCCGCTCGGACACGCTGAAGCCCGTGTTGCGGATCGTCCAGTTGCTGGTGTCCTCGTCCAGCGTCTGGCTGGCCATGAACATGCCGAGGCAGAGCCCCGCGAGCAGTAGCACCGCGGCGATCGCTACGGCAACAAACGCGACGACGCAGCGCGTGGAGCCGGCGGTGGTAGCGCGCTGCTTCATGTCGATCGCGAACCACGCAAGCAGCGCCGTCGCGGCGACGAGTCCGCCGGCGATCAGCGCCTCGCGCGGTCCCTGGTCGAACGCCACGCCGTAGAGTGAGTCGTTGAAGCCCACGAGCACGAGCGCCATGTACGTGGCAAGCCCGCAGCCGAACAGGAAGAGCAGCGCGCCAACGACATAGAAGAGCGCTTGCGTGAAGCGCGTGAGCCACGCGTACCAGCGCTCTTCCGTGGTCGCGTGCACCGGCGTGTCGAGCAGCGAGGACGACCCCGAGGACGAGGCATCGGCGACGGCCGCGGACGCGTCCTTGAGGTCCGAGAACGTGCGGTCCTGATCACGCGCGCGACGCCGCCCAAAGAGCCCGCGGAAGAGCAGTGCCTTCTCTTTGCGCTGCCGCGTCGCCGCAACCTCGCTCGTCTCGTCGTCGCTGCGGTTCCGGACCGACTCGAACAGCGCGCGCGCCGTGAGTTGCGCCGCAAACCCGACGAGCCCGCCGTAGAGCAGCCCCATACCGAGGAAGCCCCACGCGTCGGGCTGCCGGCATGTCTTGAGCGCGCGCCGGTGACACCCGTGGCGCGCAAACCACGCCGCATACACTGCGAGTGTCGTCAGCAGCCCGCACGCGACGCTTGTGAGCCGCTGCGCGCGCGTGAGCTTGCGATCGAAGCGCGACGCCAGCGAGAGCAGCACGTGCGAGCGGCGCACTTCGCTGCGGTACTTGCCCGCGGCGAAGCGCACGCGGCTCTCGATCACGAACCACTCGTGCGGCTTGGCACGGCGCAGGTGCGCGAGCACGCGCAGGCTGCACGCGAGCGCGAGCGCGTCCACCAGCGTGAGCGACAGTGTCAGCACGAAGACCCACGCGAGCGACGCGCCGATTTGCGCCTCCATCACGTGGCGGCAGCCGCGCGCAGCCGCGAGCGAGCACGCGTAGTCGACTGCCGGGCGGTCGAAGACGATGCCCCGGCCGGGGACGACCGTTGGGTCGTCGAAACCGCAGCACTCGAACTCGAGCGAGAGCCGATGCTGCGCGATCGGGGCGAGCGTGTCCCACTGGCGGCTCAGAAACGCGCCGAGACGACCTGTCCAGGCGTCGCCGCCGTAGTGCGAAGCGTACGCCGTGAGTGCAACGCAGAGCAAGCCACCGAGGATCAGCACAGCGCGCGCAACGGCTTGGAGGAAGACGCGATGGACCACGGTCTCCACGACGCCCTGGACGGTGTAGGCGTTCACGAACGCCACGTAGGCGGCATACACGAAGAACGCGACGCCGATGGACCGCGGGAACACGAGCTGCAGCGCCGTCGAGCTGAAGAGCGACCAGTGCGTGACGACGTCGAGCCCCAGGAAGAACGACGCAAGCGCGACGAACAGCGACGCGCCGCAGAGCAGCAGCAGCAGCGCACGCGCGACCGCGACGCCCCACGACACGACCACTGGAGGAGACGAAGTCGATGGCCATGACGTCGCTGGTCGCCACAGTAAACCGCCAACGGCGGCGCTCATCGCGCACACGCCGGCGAGAAGCGCCACAGACAGCTGGAACGCACGCGTGGCGGCGTGGCGGACGTACTGCTTGAGCCGCGGTGCACAAGGCTCGGTGGCCGCCTCTGGGCAGACAACCTGCGTGAGTCGGCGTGGGGCCGTGAGCTTCACGCTGAGCCGGCGGCGATGGCGCGTCGTCCCGACCGTCGCGGTTGGCGCGTACGTGGTTGCGTCGACCGAGTCGCCGCTGAGGTGCCAGGCGGAGGCTTCTGCGGTGTCTGTGAACACGACTGAGCCGTTCAAGCGCACGACCTTCTCGTACCCGCAGCACGTGAGCGCGTTCTGGAGGAACACGCGCGTGGTCTTGGGCGGCGTTGCGAGCCAGAGCGCCTCGAGTCGCTCGTCCAGTGCGTCGTCATTTAGCGGCACATGCGCGTAGCGGTGCGCGAAGCCCGAGAGCGCAAACGCCACCACGAAAACCACAGCACTGACGGCCACAAACAATGCCGCGAGGCGCCGGTGGTGGCGATGGTGCGGCGCCGTCCACGCGACGCTGAGACCGACCAACCCAAAGAGCGAGATTGATCCGCCCGCGGACAGCAAGTAGACCGCCACGTGCCGGTCAAACACGCGCAGGAGCATCGACAAGTGGAGCACGTTGACCTGGTACATGGCGTCGAGGCCAGCGCCGACGACCACCAGACCCAGCACGAAAGCTGCGGCGCCGCCGACGCTCAGCGTGAGCAGACTACTGTGGTACACAAGCGTGTGCGCGAACGATGTCACCACGGGTGCGGGCGTCTTGATCGCCGCCTCCAGTGGCTGGATCTGGGCGCGCGAGCCGTACAAGCGCCTGGCGCGGACGCTGGCAGCGATGGCGGCGGCCAGCACAACCGCCTGGATGATCGTAAACACGAGCACGCGACGGCGCAGCACCTCCAGCTCGTGACGCAGCACGGTCAACACACTGTTTCGGCAGGTCGGGAGTGCCAGCGTGTCGCTACCGGAAGCCGATGCCACGCACGCGCCCTCAGCATGTGAGGAGAAGCCGCAGCACTCGAGCGCGACCTCGATATCGACGAGCGCCTCGCGGGACAGCTGCGTGTACTTGGCCTTCACAAAGTCAACCACGTGTGGGTCGAGCAGCCAGTGGTCGTGGAAACCTGTGACATATACCCGGAGCGCGACTGTGAGCAGCAAACACGTGGTCGAGAGCGCCGAGAACGTTTGGAGTCGCGCAGCATCACGGCGGTGGAGCGCGAAGATCCCTTGCAGCACCACGAGCGCGTACACGACCCCCACTGTGATATGAACCGCGCCTGCTTCGATCCCGAGGATGCCGGCAAAGAGCGCGTTGCTGAGCACATGCAATTGAGCGAGTAGATCGACGCCCGTGAACAGTACGACCAACATGAGACCGACCAAGCAACGCAGTATCGACGGGAACGAGCAAAAGAGCACGACGTCGATGATCGACGCTGGCGCCTGTGGTGCTGTGTCGAGCAAATGTGCCAGTCGCAAGCGACGCCACGTGCGGATAGTCTGGATGAGAAGTAGCGCGACGACTTGCACGGCGAAAATGATCTCCAAGATACCGAATGAAGTGTCAAACAGCTTGACAGCGTGTGCCTGAATGACCTTGACACATGTGCGCGGCGGTGACGCGTCCAACGCCTCCTCTGGACAGCCTCGCGTTGTCTCCGAGATGGATGAGAAACCGCAGCAACCGTACGAATCCTGGATCTCGTCTTGCTGCTCCGAGGACAACGCATCCCACACGTTTCGCAATCTATCGAACCCTGTCAAAGGTAGCTCCTCGAGGTCATTGAGATATCGAAACGCGAGTAACACGAAGAAGAGCTGACCGACAACACAGACGAGCAACAGCGACGCGTACGCAGTCCGAGCGATTTGTACAGACGATTCGGCATGGTCTTTCGCCACGAGAAAACCCCACAGCCCTAACACCACCAGCACACCGCCGAATATGAGCAGCACGAGACCGATCGGCTTGCCGTACAAGAGCAACACGAGCTCCGAAGCCGTACTGTTGCCTAGGGCGAGGTAAAAGTCGGCCCCAACGAACGCGGCGACGATGCCCACGCTTAGTAGCACAAGGTTTGCCCCTCGCAGAAGCCAAGTGAGGGATCCGTAGAGGCTCTCAAGCCGCGCGGTGGAGCCAAACAACACGCGCGTCTCTGCTGGGATGGTGACACAGCTGTCGTCCGCAATGTGGTTCAGATTTGCAACAGGGGGCGGAGTGACAACCAGTTGCGAGTCGGACGTCGCGGCCGTAACCACACTGGCCTCGTCTTGCGCCTTCTTGTGCTGAAGCTGCTGCTGCTCCCGCGTGGCCAGAAACGTCGCAAAGTCTTGAAACGGCTCGGCGCCGGCGGCAGCGCTTTGGGTTCGCGCCTTGAGCTCGCTCCACTTCGCACGGTTGAGGTTGGTGATCGTCTTCTCTTTCTCCTTCTTATCATCGACTCGGTCCAAATGTTGACCGTACTTGCCGCCGACGAAGAAGAGCGCGAGCAAGACAGCCATGGAAACGGGGCCGACGACTGACGGCTCGTCGTCGCGGTAGAGGTCGCGAGTCTGCGCGTAGAAGTCGAGCCGCTCCTCGAGTGTCACAAGTACTTCAAGTCCTGGCGCTGGGCGAATCTCTGCGCAGTAGCACACCGTGACGTCCGCCGTGCTCTGCGTATCGTCCTTCAAGCACACATCGCGATCCCACACGCCACGTTCAGCGTTCCACGAGCGACAGCCCGTCGTGAAGTTGCGTTTCTCGACCGCCGTGAGTGCTCGCGCGTGTGGGAGCGAGAGAGCGATTAGCGGCCGCCATACACTGCCCGACGCAAGGCGGCGTGATGTGGACTTTCCCTCTGCAGCGGCTTTCGCAGCCTCCTGACCCACACAGAAGCTATCACTCATCAGCGAGAGCGTGGATACGACGCCGCTAGTCCTGCCCCCGAGCGCCGCTGCCAATGCGATCTTGTCGTGCACTGTCACGACCGTGGCGCTGGAGATCGCGGTCGCATCCTTGAGCGAACATACCGGATGCGCAGCCGTGCTGAGCTGGAACACGTTGAGAAACAAGTCGGCACTGCTGCCTGTGCTGAGACACGCCACCGCCGCACGAGTAAGGTTCACGCTTGACGACGTTGAGTCCATCGAGATGCGACTGCCCGCCCCTGCAGTCGTCGCAATGTGGCCTGAAGAAAGCCGCGCGGGTGTTTCCCCTGGCAGTAGATCCTGGCTCGCGATCGCCGCAAGCGACTGGAGCGTCGCGATGAGCTGTCGGAAGCTACCTTTCGCGCTGGCGCTTTCGTCGGTACACGTGTTGGAAGTCGTGGCGCTCGCGGAGTTGACAGGTGTCCCATCGCCCGTGAGACGGCGACTAATGCGGCGAGACGCGGGCGCTAACAACGCACTAGCAGGTGGGATGGCCACACTGCTTGACGTCACGACTGTTAACACGGTGGACAGCGAACTAAGCAACGTCGCGCCGGTTGAATCCAGAAAGCCATTGGGGTCTTGCAATGCGAACGCGTTCTCTGCAATCGTACTTGTTAGCGCCGTCACCTGCCCGAGGCCATCGCTACCCAATGCGGTCGACGATGACTGCGTCACAGAATCAACAACCCGCCCCTGCTGTGATAGTCCTGACGAGGACGGCTCTACAGACTGGAGCGAAGAGCTCGCGAGCGTGGACAAGATCGCGTTGCTCACGGCGCGGACTTCGGCCACAACAAACTGGCACATCGGTCCCATATATGCTGGCTCACACGCACACACCAGCGTCTTGAGGTCGCACGTGCCGTGACCCGAGCAAACAACATCCGTCGAACCAGCTCCCGTGCAGTCCTGCCCGGATACGGGACTAAACATCGCTCGCTGGACGACAAGGGCAGCCGAGAGGAGACCGACAGTCTGTCTGTCTGCATCACTGGCATTCTGCGCCGCGACCAACGATGATGCAAACCCTACGGGGTTGGTCTTGGCCTCTGGTGGAAGGTATACCGCGATAGAGTGGAAGGCCATAGCTACGCCACCCATCACATCGGAGATAAACGCAACCACGGTCATGTTCGCACTATCATCTTGGTCTTCTGAAGGGAGCATCTTCACAGTCGCAGATGGCAGTAGCTGATCGCTCACGAGTGGCAGCATCCGCTGGCGGATCAAAGACCCATTCATCGCCAGTGATGCGAAAACGGAAGTTGGAAGCACGCCGAAGGAAAACCGCAGTGGCAGGTCCTCTGCGTCGTCGGTCCACTGTTGGCAATCAAGCGTGAAGGTGTCTACCATCGCGAGCCCTTCGCGCGGTGAGACTTGGAACCTACCTGGCGACGGCGGCGCATTCACCTCAAAGCTGACGACGCCAAACCCACGATTGCCGTTTATGTCCACTGCAAGCAGCCGCAAGGTATAGCGCTGACCGGCGGTCAATCGGTTGCGGCGGAGACCGTTACTTGGACTCGTCAGCGGCATTGTAAACGCATCATGGTCTGTGATGTTTGAGCCTTCTCCTGGCAACAGGAGATCACCGTCGTCTTCTAACCAACGCGCCGTGTATGGGTAGGTCGATTTGACCACGCCGGTCAACGTGAGTCGATCACTAGGATTGAGCTTCGTTGCCGACGCGTGGATTGAGACCTCTGGGACGCTACCCGTGGTTGTCCACACTGTTGTTTGCGCTGTCGAAGTACGCAAGATCTTTGTACCGCTTGCTGGCGTCTTGCTGACCGTCAGGAAGAAACGTAGCACTCGCTCTGGTGCCAGCGTGAACGGATCAAGAGTTAGTGTGGTTTGTCCAGATGTTGTCGGGAGTGAGATCGGATTCAAAGAAGGCGACGACACGTTGACACACGGTACAACGCTTAACGCTGCCGCCGTCTCGTTCGTCCAGTCTTCACAGCGCCACGAGTACGCAAAAGCGTCCATTTCCTCATCTGGGTCTATGGATGACGACCCATTCAGTACAAGTGTGTCCTTCTCTCCAATCGACCGATTTCCGCCGTGAACAACCGCGATTAGTGCACTTCGTACGACGTTCACTGTGAAAAACGCACTGCTCGAGGTAGCATTTGGAGTTGAAGCTTCGATGCGAAACCGATACGTCTTGCCCGCCTGAAGTTGCGATCGCGGCACTCGAAACACGCGTGGGTCCTTGGCGGAGTTGGTCGCGTTCAGGTTAACAACGACAGGGGTACTACCTGACTCGGTGTCAGTCGACGTCGCAAACCAGCGGAACGTGAGCTGCGCACCAGCAAGTAGTGGGCAGGTCAGCGTAGCATCCGCCTGGAGTATGATGGGCTGCGTCGAGCCGCCTCGGGAGACCTGCAGAATACTCTCCCCCACCGCGAACACCACAGGGCTCGGGATCTTGCCCACTTGAATGGTCTGCGCGGAGGTCGCCTGCTGACCCAATGCATTCGCTAGTGATAGACCCGCCACGTATGTTGTATCGGCCAGGAGGAAGGAACTGTTGAGCTGGAGTTGTGTCGCGCCCAAAGCAGACGCAATTATCGCCACTGACCGCACGTAACAAAGCGATCGTAGTTGCTCCAATGTCGATACGAAAGTAGAGAGTGGTGGCACCAGGTCGCTCCGATCCAATGCGGTCAGCTTTTCGTACTTGGCACACAGCGCCGCCAATGGTGTGTACAACGATCTACTGGTTTCAATCCACATATCGCTTGTCACGGATGCTGCCGTGATCGCCGTCCTGGGAAGCATGAACCACCAATGATTCTTAAAGGGGCGACCAATCGATCCAGTCGAAAGCGACGCATCAACGCGCCAAGTGCCGCAGGAGCCGACCTGCTCTGGCGCGATAAGCACAATCTTGGGTTTCGCGACATTCATAGCGTCCACATGGAGTGAAATTGCTGCCTGAGTGTACGCGCGGCTCGTGTGGCGCGCACGCAGGACGTTAGTCGACTGACAAACCTGGTTCACGAAGGAGGCACACTCGTAGAGCGACAGTGTGTCGCCTGGTAGGACGGTTGCATCGGCACCTAGGGTGATCACAAGCTGTTTGAGATCGGACCTCCACGCACATGCTACCCCCTTCCCCAGCGGGGTTAGCGATGAAGAAAAAACGGATGAACAGTTGAAGGTTGCGGACTGCAGAGCATAAGACGAGCCGTTGAAGAGTCCTGTGCGAACGAACATTGTTGCTGCGTGGTACACGGTTGAATCGAACGTAATGAGCAACCGGGTACCAGCAGAATCGAATACAGAAGAAACTGGAAGTGGTGGTGGAATCGCCTCACGGTCGCTGATAATGACGGCCACGTCGACGACGCCAATCGACGAGTTGGAGATGTTGTACTTGGCATCAGCGCTATCCACACGATGTGTGATCGCGGAAAATTGGGTAGGGTCTTCCGGTATCTCATCGTCAACCCCGAATACCGTCACAACGCGCGGCACGGACCAATCTTGAGGCGTAAACACGAGCAGCATACTGCCTGACGCAATACTCGACAGCCGCGAGCCAAACGCAGTGCCCACCTGAGGGGCATCCACACGCGGGACCGCTGAGTCGATACTCACGATTTGCTCTATTCGTGGCGTCACCGTGAGCACCACGTTCTCGTATGGCTCAGAATTGAGCACAATCGTGTACGAGTCGTTGAAGCCACCCTCTGCAACGTGGAGCCTCGAACGTGCAGTCGTGTTGGCAGGTGTCAGCGAGATGTTAACGAAAGAGAAGTCGTTATCGGTGATCGACAACGTAAGCCGTTTGTCCACGTAATCACTGGCCACGTAAAGCGGGTCTTTACTGCTGGTAGCGTGTGTGATTCTTGCGCGGTGAATCGGTGTTTCTTCCAGTGAATCATCAAACGCCAGGAAGCTCACCGATTGCCACTGACTCCAGTTACCAGCACCAAAGTACAACGCGGTGGTGAGTATCGTGGCATTACAGACTCGCTCCTGTGTTGTCGCTCGCACGTAGCATCTATGGGAGGCGTTGGGCGAAATGACCACGGGGAACCACGGCTCCGATGTAAGGCGAACTTGGTACGAATATGGCTCCGCTCGCTCGACCACCGACATGTTGAGTGTTGATGCGTCGATGCCCGACGCGTCATTGTCTTGAATCCAAACCTTTACGCTCGCCAGGTTCTTCAAGTTGGCGTAAATCATATCATTTGTGGCAATCGAATGCACCATCACACTGGAGGAATCGATGGGGTCTTGCGTGTCGTCATTCACAGCGACGACTTGGACCGTCTGTGGCTGGTTCCAGTTCAGCCACGTGAAGACAAGCTGCGTCGGCTCTGTCGTCGCGAAATTTCCTTTTGTGCCGACATTTTGAATAGTGATCGTGACTTTCGCGAACGGCTCAGAGCCGAGCACAACTGCATACGTGTCGTTATTACCGCCTTCCGTCACATTCACCGAGAGCTTGCTCACACCAAAGGCCGAGACGTCGTTATCTTTCACGGTCACGTGGATCTTTGGAATGTCATCTCGTTGATGGTACTTCAAGTCGTCGCTGTAGGAGACGTGAGATATTCCGGTCTCGTGAAGGTCATACTCGTCCAAGTCGTCATCTGTTGCTTTCACGACCACGCGCTGCGGGACGTTCCAGTCTCGAGCGGTGAAGACATACGTGTCGACCTCGAACGTCACGTTACACAATCCAAACCGATAGCATTTCGTGTCTGCACTGTCGAGCCACGGAAGCACAACAATTCTAACGTCGTATAGCGGCTCAGTCGTCAGCTGCAACTCATAGTAGGCGACCATCGAGCCGTCTTCGCTCACATCGAGATGAGATTCCGAGACGAGTACTCGCGCCACGTCATCGTTCTCGACGGATACGACGACGTGCTTCAGAGGAAGAGCACTGTAGATGAGGTCGTCGCTAAACACAGTGTGCGTGACGTTGGAAAACGTAATGTTCCCGTTTTGCACCGTCGCCTCATCGATAAAGTCGTCCACTGGCTTTAGGAGTACTTGCTGCTGTTTGCACCAATCTTGTGGTGAGAACATAATCCATGGGTTCCCAACTGTGTAGTTGCAGAGGTAGCGTTCTTGGATTGTCACGTTGGCCAGGTCGTACACACAGAATCCGCGTAGGCCGAATGGGTCCGTCTTGTCCGCTTCAAAGCGCGCCATCGGAATCGCACTGCAGCGCGGCGCGCCGGTCAAGTCTCGTTCCGAAGCGACAGCGAGAGGTTCGATTTGCTGCGTGACAAGTGACGTGTTGATCGTGATCTTCAAGTCTTGGAAGCGTACGTAGTCTTCGATCGCCCACTCGAGACGCCATGTGTACCCTCCATCTAGGTATGGCCCGTCCCTGAAGACACGGACACCTTTATCAAACTTCATACCACGACTTACCCGGGTTTCGGGGTCGTACTCAGCTTCACGGTTCGATCGTACAAACGAAATTGCCTCAATTGCTTGGTCCATCCCAGGCGCTGTGACATTCACGGGCAAATTCCACGTCTTCCCGCTGTGTGTAACGTTGGTGTCAGGATCAAACAGCTCCAAGCCGAGCGAGAAGAAGCCACCGAGGTAGGTGCCGTTCGCGACGGTTCTAGACGCGATGACCGCTCCGCTGCCCCGAATGGTGTCGTTGTTGCCATACACTTGAATAGGCGGCAAGTTACCAGCGCTGTTGACGTAGCTGATCGTCCACGTGTATCCTTCGCACACGTCGAAGTCGTCACAGTCATGACCGACTCGAGTGACATTGGCTCGCTCAGTCACGTTCAACATCGCCAGTCTGTCTGCCAACGCCCTGGCGCTTATGTTGAACCATAAATTCGTCGCATTGACCTTGTCGAGAACGACAGTGTAGACACGTTGCGAGACCGGTTGCGTTTTCGTCATCGGCCCGCCCATTTCAACCTGGAACGTTCCACCAAGAGAGACGCCATCCACGACGGTGCTGGTTTGAACACCAACGCCTTTGCCCGTGAGGTTCACCGACTTTGCTTGCAGTGTCGTGAGATTGCCGTTGTTGTTTACGAAGCCGATCGTCCAGTCCATGCCGCCTTCAGGGCTGAGCCGTCTCCGGGACACACTGACGTTTCCAAGGCCGTGAAGGCGAGCAAGCTCCGTCGCCATCAACTCTTGAGAAGCGTTCCAGGGGAGAGGGTTGGTTTCTTTCGATCGTATCGTAGCATTCACCGATGTATTCACGTAAGGACTTGTGTAGATCACGACAAAATGGCCTGCGATTTGGACTGGCGTTTGGAGCTCGATGGCACTGACTTCGATTTGCGGTGTTAGAGAATCAGCAGCTGCGACAAGACCTGCATTCGATACCTTGAGTTTCTCGTATGTATCCACACTTGTAAATGTCAACGCGAAAGTAAATCCATAGACTGGTGTCATGAGGATCCTTCGAGTCGAAAGCGCGCTGAAAACGTTATCAATATCTCGAAGCTGTCCTTCAATGTCGCTTTTCGCCGTCAACAGAGAGAACGCGGCCACCGAGGTTGTCTCACTCTTGCCGTACTGCAGTTTCAACGTTCCTGATGGTGCAGCCATCGCAGCCACGCGTTTGGCTGTGAGCGTTCCTTCAAAGGGTGTGTCAGGCGTGACTGTGAGCTGTGGGAACGTGAGATCTTCGCTAAGAAAACGCAAAAACGTTACTCGCCACCGAAGAAGTGACTCTTCGTCGTAGCGTAGCTCTCGAATGACACGAACAGCTCCGTCACTGCTAGCACGGCCAAGGATCAGTCCGTTGATAGCCGCCTCAACCTCTGCCGCGGATGCGAACCCGTCAATTGAGGCAGTCAGTGTTGCCTTGCCAACCATACCGATCTTGTAGGTCTTCAAATAAGCCCCAGCCGCCGTGATCGCTGCGCTGGACTTTATGCGCGTTTTGAAGGCACTGTCAAATGCAAACTCAACTACTTGAACCTCGGGGGCAAAACCTCCGGTGACTTGGACGCTGTACACATGGTCCACATGGTCTGAGTACGTGGCAATGCGCTGCACTTCCATCACGCGCGGGCGCGGCAAGCGCAGTGATATCTCGTGAATCTCACGAGGCGACTTGGATGCAAGACGCACGCTGGTCACAGTTTGCTGCCGCGGTAGCCCACAATTGTTTTTGTCGAAGGGGTATCCACAGCGTCGGTAGCAGGTCCCGTCCGCCTCGTTGCTCATCGCGATTGTGACATTCGCCCACGGCTCTGTAAGCAGCGAAAGTGCGTACTGAGTACCGCTAGTCACCTTTTCTTTCATCGCTACCGCCAGGGTTGAATAGTCGATCGTCGAAGCGTCATTATCCTCCACGGCCACCACAATGTCCGGCAGAAACAGACTGTTGTAAACCGGGTCAAGCGACTGCGAAGTGGTCCTGATGGTCGATAGATGTAAGTCAGCTTCGTCCAACAAGTCATCGACTGCAACAACACGAACGGTCTGTGGGAAGCTCCAATTCGTGGTCGTGAAGACAAGGACCTCAGGAGACACGGTGATATTGCACAGCTTTGTTCCAGCCGAACCACCCCCGCAGGAGAGGTCCGCAGTCGTGGCCTGAGAAGCGCAAACTGGAGATTCGAAACACTCCCGGTAGCAATCGCTTTGTGTATCGAGCAGAACGCGAACATCGTGCGTAGGTTCGGAGAGCAAAAGAATCTGGTAGTCGTTGCCTTTGCCGTGTTCGGAAACAATTAACGAACTCGTGGAAAACTGAATTCCCGGGACAGTCGCGTCTTCGATTTCGATGTCGACATCACGAACTGGTAGTGATGATTTGTAAGGGTAGCGAGCCAGCAACGCTGTCTCGATTCCCTGGACGGACCAATTGGAGTGGATCTCGTCCAAAACGAGTTGTTTCGCCGCTACGATGGGTTCAGCCTCCGCAGTGTAGATGGTGGCCCGATCAAACACATTCAGCGCGCCTCGGTATTGTTGCCACTTCGCAACTTGGGCCCCAACGAGGTCTTCCGTTGTGACAAATGCCTGCACTTCGTAGGTCGGAAGACTGGACACATTGTGCACAATCCGCGAGTAGTGTAGGCCTTCATAGAGCTGATCGTCCGTCGCCAGTATTAGCACATTTTGTGAGACGTTCCAGTTCTCAGGTGTGAAATGGATCATCCGCGGCAGCGCTGTCACGTTGCACAGCGAGAAATAGTAACATGCCGTTTCCGCGTTCACTTCAACCGACACTGGAGTTGGCGGCTTGGACGACAGTCGGAGCGCGTATGAGTTGTGGCGTCCTGCGCGCGTGCCGTAGTTAAGAAAGTCGTGGTAGTGGTCGAGCACCTGACGATCATTCAGCGCATCAACGTACCACGCAACATTTGCTACCCGGCCCGTGAACCCAGGGCTTGAGGCAAACGATCCAACGTGCAGGACCTTGTCTCTTGCACTCAGCAATGGGAGGCTGCAGATCGTACTACTCGAGCTGTATCCCACGCCTCCGGAGCCTGCCGCTAACGGAAAGCGAACCGAGAGCTCGATTCGCGCGTTACTAGGGTCGTAAGCCGCAACGACGTGGTACCAACGTCCAACTGTGTCGAATGCGGTATTGTTGACAGGTAGCTGTGCGGAGCATGTCCCCCCAGACCCCGGATCTCGAACCATGAACACTCCTTGTCGCGTTTGCGCTGTCCATTTGACATCAGCGATCGCCGTCTTCGAGGAGGTTGCTAGTGTAACCAAAACGCCCCCGCTTGTAGCGACTGCGGCCGATAGTTGCACCCACAACTCGATGGAAAACGCACTCATTGCTGGCTGCACAGCCACAGCATTGGAAAAGAATGTCTGCTCCAACTCTTCGTCGATAGGAAGCGCTTTGGTTGATGATTCGGTGCTCACGTCAGATGTACTAGTTGAACGCGACGCGGATACCACAAGTCGGGGCTCAGCATCAAACGACCACAGCATCACAGGGTTATCTCGAAGTAGCATCGACCGCGTCTCATGCTGGGATAGAGGTAACCTTGACGTCGGCACAAGTGAAGGAACACCAAAAATGACGATATCGTTGAAGTCGCTGAACACGATGTCGCTTGTCTTCAGGGAAGAACGACAAGATGCATCGACACAGAGAAACTTCTGACAACCAGCAGAGCCTGATGGCGTTACCAGCGTGGCCAGCGCCGTGAGTGCGCACCCCGGAGCCGTTGTTTCCGCTAATGTGGCCTCTGTAGAGGGTAGTCGGATACGATCGAGTGGTGCGCCGTGTGACGAAACTGATAGAGCAAATGCGGCGGCCACTCCGGTACCGCACATGTCGACATTGGTTTGCACCTCGATGAGTCCCAGACGTGTCGGGTTGCTTAGTTTGAGGACGAACCACTCGCGAAACGATGGTTGGGCCGAGACGTAGCAGTCTGATGCGACAACGCTCATGAGGGATGACGCGGAGCCTGGGCCTGACGTGGTCTTTTGCGAGCTGACACTGTGAATCGAGTACGCAATAGGAGTAGCGAATGATGATGGCAATGCGTCATCCGTTGGAGCGAATAGCTGAATGCTGGAGAGAGCGATCGGTGCATCGCCGTTGCCACGAAGGTCAATGAGCAAGAACTGCGGCGTTGTGGCTGGATTCCATCGCGTGACAACGACTTCGTTGAGCATAAGCGTCACATTTGTTCCAGGTCGGCTCACAGTCACAAAGCGCGCTTTGGCGAACACATCGTTCCATGCGACGGAAAATGTTCCTCCTGCGCAAGAAAACGCGAGTGTCTTACTCGTCGAGGCAGCTCCACTTGAACTAAGGGAGGTTTCTGACAGAGAAACTTGGAAAGTCTGCTCAAACGGATCTTCCACTTGGAGGAGGTCATCCATCTTGGTGAAAGTGACCAAGTCCCCAGCCCAAGCTGGGGTTTTAGAGCTTGCGTCATAAGCCGAGTCACAATAACCCCTCCCCCTTTGGCCAACGTATGGAAACAACTCGATACGGGAAATCGGGACCAAGCCACCCAAGTCAACTTCCCACCACGGATCCAATTGTGCCTGGGTGCGAGTGCTCCCAGGCATGGTCGTCGATTCGTTTGCATCACTCAATCGCACCAGCGGATCCCAACTGCCCTCCCGCTGTCCATCCACAGCCAAGGAACTCACTGCTTGAGCTGGTTCAGTCGAGCTTTGCCGTGTCAGCATACCCAAAGCAACATTCTCATCATCCGACTGACGAACGGACTGCAGAATTCGCCACGAATTACTCCGCAAACGTCCGTTCCAATCAACTTTGAGCCGTGACCGCAGCCTGGCTCCGTTTGCGGTTGAAGTGAGCACAACATGCGGATCATACGCCTCAACCTGACAAAGTTGCAGAGTGCCGTAGCCCTCACGATATAACCGAATCGATCGCACCCCGGAGTTGAGCTCAGTTATCACGAGAGCCTTGCGGAGAGGGAGACGCTGCACGAGCGGGCACGCATTAGGGCAGCCAAAATCCATGGCATCGCGGAGTGATATCGCCTGGCCATCCAGTGGGACCAGCGTTGCTACCAAAACCAATGTCACGGGTGCGGCCACCACATCGATGCTGCTCATATCCGCTGGGACACTGATCGCGAGCGAGCCAATCCTTGTCAGAGCTGGGAGGGTCGCCTCCCACCATGGATCAAGTTCTTCACCAGTGGAGGAAACGTTTTCTCGGTTACCGTTCACTGCGAGCGGCGCTGGTGCAAGTGTCGTGCTTTGTGAAGACGCGGCATCAAGTAGTCGATTTCGGAATGAGTAACCGACCGAGAGCGTCGGACGCAGCGCTCGTTCGAACAGAGATGAACATAGTTGGGTCGTGACAGCAGATGTGACGCCACCAGCATCCCCGGGGCTCGTCGATCCTAACACTTTGATCTTCAGGGATACGACGGGCAGGCGCGTCGGCAAGAGGGCTTTGATCAGTGGCGAGACGTCGATCGATATAAAGCGCTGCTTTGTGAGCATCGCGGACACTCGGATTGTGTCTTTGCCCTCAAGGAACTTGACGATTGCCGGCTCCACCGATCTATTGGTGACCGCACTCGTTGACCACGCGTTCTCCACAACCGATATTTCAAGGTCGAACAATGTCTCAAAAGCTGTGGAAGACGACGACTGGCTCGTAGAATCGCTTGAGGCGTTTACGACTTTGAAAGGAGTTTCGTACACTCGAAGTCGCGCGAACGAAAAAATGGGATTCGTATCCCCATCGTGGCGGTCGGGGAGATGAAACTTCATGAACGTCACAGCATCGTTTTCGAAGATTAGAACGCTACTCAGTGCCGACCCGTCACCAAGTGTTGATGACGTCGATGCGTTTGCAGTCACCGATACCTCGCTAAAGGCAAACGATTTGACAATGTCACCAACCCAGTCGTCGCCCACGTCGTCTGACTCGCGAGTCTTGATTTGATTGCGAGGCTGCGTCTCGGATATCACGATACCAGCGGCATCGTTGTCTCCAACTCTAACGTTAATCTTCTTGTGGTTTGGCGAGTTAATTACACGAGGTAAATAGTTGTACGGCAGTTGCGCAGCTTCTGTGACATTGCTCCAGCGTGGAAAGATACCGCTCATTGGAGGAGACGCAGCTTCGAACCAAAATGCAGCGCGTGCGTCATTGTAGCCGAAAGTTGTGTTCTGCACTCGATGCGTTATCATCATATTGGCGATTCCATCTTCGGCTAGGTCGTCATTTACCGCTCGAACTGTGATCCACTGCGGCACAAACCAATCCTCGCTCGTGAAAGTCACAAACGCTGGAGAAATCGACACTTGAGAGTTCCCCACGATAGCGACGCTGACATTTGGCAGCGGCGTTCGCGTGGACGGCTCGTATATTGCTGAAGCAACAACTGAGAAGTTGTCCCAAAGTCCACAGTTATCTGAATTTGAGAGCTTGCAGTAGGAGGCTTTCAGTTGTGGCTGACGCTCCGAAGGGGGCGCATTTAGCACAACACTATACCGGGCCGTTGAATCACTCGCATTTAAATCAGCGGTCTCTGTCACTTTCAGTGTCCGAGCAGACAGCGTGACGCCGGGGTCGTTGTCCCAGATGCTGATATTGATACCGCTGCTCCCCGGCCGGAATGAGGCCATACCACATTGCCACAGGTGGCGTTCGCTAACGCTCCCACCAAACATCTTGAGCGTGGCATTAAGTACTCGCGTAAAGGATCCTTCCGGCCAACTCTGAGTCGTCCACCCATGGGTGGCCAACCGATCCAGCCCGCTACACACCGATTGCAACGATGCGCGAAAGTCTTGATGCAATTGCAATGCCTGGTCAAGGTTGAGGAGTCCAAGAAAGCTGAGAACGAAGCCACGAAGTCTTGGCGGTGGGTTTCGGAACGGGTACTTGTCGCTGATAATAGTTGACGGAGACACACGAGCTGCATCCTCTTGCTGGTCAGCGAGTATATCTTTCAGCGCAGCATATGACAGCATATCATCGCCACTTCCAGAACTTGGCTCTGACTCTAACATCGGTTCTGCCCCAAATCGTTGTCGGGGTGTGCTCACGAGGGCCTTATCAGCAATACAAGCACCATTTCCCAGTCGACCACCACAGTATGGGGCGAACATGTCGCAGACACGGACAATTTCCTTTTCGGTATCTTGTGATAGGCACATCGTCGGATCTTGAGCATCACACCGCGGCAGTTCGTAGCATCGAGGACGTCCGGTGCGGTAACGACGATCTTTGCTGTTGCTATAGTGGAGCAAGCGGCCGCCAAAATGGAGTCCGCCATACTCATTCTCCGACAAATCGTCGTCAACTGCTTTCACTGTGACCGTTTGAGAGATATTCCACTTGGAAGGTTCAAAGATGAGCTGACTCGGAACTGTGAAAGCTTGAGAAGGGTGAAGCGATACGATTGTCACCGTCACCGGATGCCATGGACGCGACCGAAGTACAACTTGATACACGTCGTTCAGATCGCCCTCACCAACAAACATGTGGCGACGCGATAGCTGGATACCAGAAACATCATCGTCGTCGATCTGCATTGTCACATTTCGTCCGTATAGAAATGGTGTGTTCGGACCGTTGTACAGCGGGTCTCGACTGCTAGTCGTGTGGGTGATCACAGAATAGTGGACACCTTCTGCGATCGCGTCATCCACGGCGACGATACGGACAAGCTGCTCTCGATTCCAGTTGGCTCGAGTAAACACAAGTGTCCGTTCGACGCTTGGTGAGGTAACATATGCCAATTGTCGTACCTTGCGTTCACTGTCGACTGGGTCGGGTAGGCATACAATTGTCGCGGTCACAGTCACATCGTCCAGTGGCTGGCGATTGAGAACGACTGCGTACTCGCCAACCAGGGAGCTGTTCTCCGCGATTCGCTGGCGTCTTGGAGACAGCGTCACCCCACCGTCCATGGCGAAATCCACAATGTCGCCTGAGCGTTTTAAACTCGCTCCAAACTGATACTTGGTGAGCGTGTATGAGCTCTGTCGTGCACGAGAATCCATTAATTGGGTTTCCTGAAGCGAGAAGGCCTTCTGACGCGGCTCGTTTTGGATATCAACGTCCATTTCAATCACGGCATCCACTTGATCGACCGTGGAGACACCTGTAAGCAACAGGGTATCAAAGCCGCCATCGCGCTGGACGCCGTACCCCAAGTCGTCGACGGTGGTGCCGAATTGTCTAGCCCAGATTTTCCGTCCGTCCTCCAATCGAAGTTTCATCAACACTACGTCGCGACCGCCAAACCGACCAAACCCGTTGAGCGCATGGCCTCCATCGTCCATGAAGCCCCACGTCCAGCCGACCACGTATAGATATTGGTTGACGACTCCTGCCGTCGATTCATTCATGACAGCCACGAAGTTCGCTCCATCCGTCTCATTCGTACCAAACTAAAACGGCCCATAACAAACGCTTAGATCGCCACAACGATGACATCAATCAGCAATGCGAGCGTACCTCTCTCGTCCATCCGAGTGTGTCATCTGCATTGATTTGCCCCACGAACATGTTGGAGTTGTCAAGGAATCGTCCTTCCTTGTCTGCGTACGTCTTCGTCCCAACAAAATACAGGTTCCCGAGTTTGTCTTCTGCGCCTCGGCCGACGATGCGCACTTGAGTTCCGTTCGGCTGTTTCCAGTCAAAGTCAGCGTTTTGGAGTCGCCATTGCTGCGCTTCGTCCGCGGAGAGTGCCGCCTCAACCAGGCGCGGCTGAGCGAAGAGGGCCCACAGCACGAGCATCGACAGCACTGTCTTCCAGCGCACCCAAGCGCTCGGTTTGCAACGGCGGCCATCGTCCATGTCGGATGTTCGGGGAAGCGTGATGGCGGAGATCCGCCGGCGACGAGCAGTACAAATGGCGTGAACGATGGATCAAGTTGACGCCAAAGGTCACCTGCCCAAGTGGATACGATTTGTGCTCCAAGATGAACCTCTGTAAAGAAATATATGTAGCCATGTCGAACAATTGTCGGTCTTCGTCTCAATGAATCTCTGTTCCAACCTCACAGAAGAGAGTCCTCGTCTTCGTCCTCATCGTCGCCAATGTCGAGTTCCTCCAGGAACGCATCGGCTCCAAGAGTGAGCGCCTGCAGCCCAGTCAGCTCCTCAAGATACGCCGTTGAGTTACACGCGTTCTCGAGTAGATCGAACGGAGCTGTGTCATACGCGTCCAACACAGCCCTGCTGCACGCGATGCACTTGTCAAAGGCTTGCCCGGTCACAATCATCGACGCAAATGAGTTCAAGAATCCGCGCAATTGATGGGGCACGAAATTCAGTGGCGTCAATGAGTCACTCGGCTTCTCTGCGCTTGTGTCGATTCCGTCCGGAGAGTGTAGCATAGCCACAAGCAGCTCGACCGCGGTCGCAGCAGCAATGGGAGCCAAACCTGGACGCGTGACTGTGCACATTTGGTCCAGCGTGCGGTCCTTGAGCGAGTCGCGCGGACTTACAATGTCGTTACAGAAGTAGCAACCGAGTGATGCGGGCGATGTCGCACCAACACCGTGGCGCATGACCAGGTAGCTGTCGAAGCCAAGCGCTGAGTTGAGAAGTATCTTCTTCTTGGCAGCACACATCACAGTTGGTAACCAACGACTTTCTCGTGAATCGGTGCCGAGGAAAACGACGTCGTGCGCTTCGATGAGTTCGTTCAACTTCTCAAATGACGTCCTGGCTTCATTGACGAGGTGCTCGTTACTTAGCGCGTGCCCTGCCATGGGGATAGATAAATGCACTGCACTTGACTTCACCAGCGGAAAGATACGTTTGAGTGCATTGACAGCGCACTCTGCCTTCGGCTTTCCGACATCCGCGAACTCGAAGAGTGGCTGACGAACAGGATTTGAGTGACTCACAACCGAGTTGTCAACCAACGTGATCTGACGAAAACCCCATGACAGGAGGCTGCGAGCCGTAAAACAACCCAACGTTCCCGCACCAAGCACCAGGCACTTTGTCTTGGCAAGTTTGTCCAGCTGTAGCATCGGCAGCTGGCGCCAGAGCATCAACTTCAAGTTCAAGTCCACAGATTGCTCGGCGAGCCTCACAGGGTCCAACATAGCCCCCAGTTCCATGATGCGGGGACCCATTTTGCCACGCGCATTGGCTTCCCACCCAACTGCCTTCACACTCGTACGATCTTGCATGACGAACTCGGCGCCAGTCTGAACTTGGAACACGCGAGAGGCCTTCCACTCGATCGCTTCGGTGTCCCCAGAGGCGAGGTTACCGTGGCGAACATGCTCCCGGAATGAGATAATCTTCAACGGTTGACCACGAGAGAGTTTCTCTGCAGGCAAAGTAGCCAGGGCCGCTAGGTAGTTGCGAAGAGGCCATCCTGGGTTCGTCGTTAGCGCGCACGGGTCCACAAATCCAAACAAGCATTCGATGTTGCTGTTGGAAGGTGGCACACGCCGCCAAGATGAAAAATCATGAACCTGAACTCCACTTCCAGTCTTTTCAATGACGAAAAAGGCAGGAAACATGCCCACAGGCACAGCGTCACCGCCGTCCGTCGTGCCGGGTCCGAGTGGGCGGAGTGCCATGAGTTGGGAAAGCGCCGACGTCTGCTCCGCGACGGAGAGTTCACTTGAGACACCTCGCGGTGGAGAGGCTAGCACCGACGTAGGCAGAGCCAGCGCCGGAAAGCCGAACCAGTAGAGGAACGAGTGCTTCTTCAAGTCGGCAAACGTCACGACCACAAACGAGTTCAGCACGTCCAGTGAGCCCTCGGCGTCGCTGTTGAACAACGCATCCAGCACATCGTTCGCAGCACGCTGCAAAACAGCCTGCTTATCGAGTGCCTTGAAATCCTAGCGAAGATCAGAAAAGAGTGCAATACGGTGAGCGAACACGAAACGCGATTCCTCAGGCGCTGCTCGACCACAATACCTACCTCGAGCGTGTTGGTGTTGTGGAGCACGCCGTGCGCCTTCCACTCATACCGCGCGCGATCCACAGCAGTCTCGATATCCTCTGTATCCGTCGAGAACGCGCTATCGTCGACCGTGAGACGCGCGGGCACCGAGGGCGAGCGGCCCGGCGAAAAGTACCCAACGACGCGCTGCGGCTTGTCGCTCAGCTGAAACTTGTCCAATTTCAGCGCGGCCAACTTCTGCCAGAAGCCCACGTCCGGCGCGCTCTGCCACGGCTGGAAGCGCAGCGGTTCCGGTGCCTCAGGCGGCGATACAGCGCGCGGCGGGGCGCTGGTTTCCGCCATGTTCAGTGCGAGTTCTTCCCCCTCTGGTGTTTTTCCTCGAAATGACCTACTTCAACTTTCACTGTAAAAGACACAACAAACTGACCCAATCTGTCCCGAAGATTTGACCGTCGAAACAAGGGACACGCGGTTGAAGCAAGGACGCGGCCAGCGTCACGCGCAACGGCTGACGTTTGATTGGCTGAAATACAATGTTCTCTCTCTTTTGATTGGCCAAACGACACAGAGCGCATCATCCGTATGGTGTGCGAGCGCATCCGTTCGCGGGGCAATGGGCAGCGCTGCCTTCCCATCTCAGCGGCCAGTGCGACGATCCAGAAGTGTGGACGCCAGCCAGCGAGCGCGGGGGGCCCGCCGGCATGGTTTCTCTCATTCGCGCTTCCGCCGACTCCGCCCCACTCCTCCTTCTCGTTCTTTCCCCATCTCCTCGTTCAGTATGAAGACGGCCGTCGCGGTGGCGGCGCTGCTGGCGCTCGGCGCGAGCGACGCCAAGAAGGTCTGCAACCGCACGTTCAAGAACCGCGAGCACCTCCACCCGAGCGTCCACGCGCTGCCGGCGCTCACGCTCGAGCAGACGATGGAGCTGCAGTCGTTCCCGCCCAAGTTCGACTGGTGCGACGAAGGCTACTGCACGCCGTCGTGGAACCAGCACATCCCGCAGTACTGCGGCTCGTGCTTCGCGCACGGCGCGCTCTCGGCCGCGCAGGACCGCATCAAGATCATGCACAGCAAGCAAGGCTACAAGGGCCCGGACGTCATCCTCGGCCGCCAGAGCTTCCTCAACTGCGGCCCGGCGCACGGCCTCTCGGACGGCTGCGGCGGCGGTGAGCCCAGCGACGTGTTTGAGTTCATGCACCACTACGGTCTGCCCGACGAGTCATGCCTGCCTTACAACGCCACGGATCACACCAAGTTCACGGCCACCAACGGCACGTGCCCGCCTGAGGGCTACTGCATGAAGTAAGTGGAGGTGTGTCATGCAAACTACGCGGAGTAGGTACTGATTCAGATTGCTTCGTCATGTAGCTGCATCACGCTGCCCGGAACCGCGGCGCCGTCGTGCTTCCCGGTCAAGACGGTCGTGCGCTACCGCGCCAAGGAGTACGGACGCGTGACGGGTGAGCACGCCATCATGAAGGAGCTTCTCAAGGGCCCCGTGACGTGCGGCATCGCGTGTAACGACGAGTTCACGTTCAACTACACGGCCGGTGTGTTTCACGACAAGACGGGCTTCGTCGACATTGACCACGACGTTGAGATCGTCGGCTGGGGTGAGGAGGATGGCGTCAAGTACTGGAATGTGCGCAACTCGTGGGGCACGTACTGGGGCATGAACGGATTCTTCAAGATCATCCGTGGCGTCAACAACTTGGGCATTGAGTCGGACTGCCACTACGTGGTGCCTGACATTTCGGATGAGGAGCTTGTCTTCACCGAGACGCCGATCTACGGAGGCTCGCACTTCGGTATCGTGCCGTTCAACAAGGAGAAGGCGCTGGACTACAAGGTCAACACGACGGACGACATCGTGTTCAGCAGCCTGCCGCTTACGTCGGAGGAGTTGCCCGAGAAGGACGGTGAGAAGGAGGACCTCCTGGAGGCGGAGAAGAAGGCTGGTCAGATCAAGGCTGAGGTTGCGAGCGAAAGCGCCACCGTGGCCGCCCCCGTGGAGGCGCCGCTGCCGGCGACCCACCACATCCTCGGTATGTTTGTGGGTTTCACGTCGTTCGGTGCTGCCGTGGGCTACTTGGCTGCTCGGGCTGGTCGCGCCTCGCGCAACGCGCGCTACGAACCGATCAACTAGGCTGTCGGAGTACTTTTCGATGGCATTGACGATTTCAGTTTGTCGCTCCGAGTAGATGTCCATGCGTGTTCTCGTACGAAACTCGTAGAGTAACACCACACATCTATATCTTGTCCAAACAATGCTTTTATGAACTTTATGCACGCGTTGGTCAATCATTCATTTATTCCGACAGCATCTACAGGCAACACCTCTTTATCCACAGCTGCGCAGAAGCTCTATCCGGTTCAAGGCTTGGTAGGCTCGTTCTGGTGCTCGTCCTCCCCATCGACATTGGCAGCGGGGGTCTCGTCGTCCTCACCGTTCTGGAGCAAGTGGATGTAGTTGGCCTGGATGGTCGTGGACTTCTTGAGCACCTTCTCGACATCTTCCAAGCGATCCTTCGTGTCACCAAGGCGACGCGCCACCTCCTCGAACCGCGCCTGATCAAACTGCGCGTTCTTCTTGAGCTTGAAAAGCTTCTTCTGGTAGAAGTAGTCGTAGATGTTCTCGTACTCGTACTCCTGGTTGGTCATGCTCCACCACGAGTAGCCCACGACACTCATGCCGAAACCGGTGAAGTAGGTCACAGGTTCCATGATATCCCACGAAAAATGGATGAACGACAGCCAGAAGTAGAGTCCGAACGTGCCAACGAGACCGGTTGACAGCGCGTACGCGATGCCGTTCGCGTGGCGAGTCGCGGCACCATGTAGCTCCTTCTCCAAGTTCTTGAGCGCAATATGCTCGGGCTCAAGCGACTGGATCTTCTTCAGCAACTTCTCACGCTCCTGTGTGAAGAGCTGGGTCGTCACAGGGGTCAAGCCTAGCGACTCGAGGTACCCGTCGAGCACGTTGCGCGGCTGCAAGAAGATGGACTGCTGCAGATCCTCGTTGTGGTCCGCCTTGCTGAAGTAGAAGACGACTCCGGCCTGATGGAAAGCCTTAAGCACTTCCGGCGCCTGCTTCTTCGGGATGCCCCGATCGCGACACATTTGCACGAAGTCCTGTTCGTCCGAAGAAGTAGTCAGCCTCAGAGTCCATAAACCAATACCACATCCACTAATCAAAACGTACAGCGTACGAGATCTTCCACTTGTTGGAGCTTTCAAGGCTCTGACGGAGGCTGATGATGGCCGACTTTTGCGCGACCGAGCGCACATCCAGATCGCCGTCGTCCAGAAGACTCGCGTAGGCGTTGCCTGCAGCAGAGTCACACCACACAATGAGCAACGAGAGTTTAGCACAGCTATCGCCTCGACGAGGTCTCACCGGTGAAGACGGGAGCTGTCACGGGAAGGATGCGGTCGTTGATCACGAGCTCAAAGTCGTCCTTGAGAATCTGCTGCAGCGTGTCCTGCGGCTTGAACGCGCGCCCGCGCTTCGAGCGCAGCTCCACCGTCTGGACAGTCTGGTCCTCGGCTTCGATCTGCGCGACCACGTCGGCGACCGTCGTCTCTAAAGATCAGGCGTCCATTGGAGAGCTCGGTCAGCGAGGGAGATCAAGGGGGCAAATCAAGCAGCGCCAACTACGCACCAGGCGGGATGCTGAACACGCGCTCCTCGTCGAAGCCGCTGAGCGGGAGCGGCACCGACAGCGTGCACGTGCCGTCGACGTACTTCATCTCGATGGCGCGCGGCGCTGGGGCGAGTCAAACACCGAATGTCATTTAACTTCTCAGGGAGTTTGGAGGGCGGGGAAGCTCGTGCTCGTCACGCACCTCGTGGATACTGCAGCGCCGCCGTGTGGGAGATGCTGCGCATGAGCTGCGCGCGCGACGGCGCCGTGAGCAGCGGGGCGGACGCGAGGCGCAACATATCGGACGAACTGCAGAACCGATCCTTCCGCGGTCTCGAGCGTTTGTACTACGTTGCGTTGTGGATTGCAGGCGTCGCGTTGCGAGCCAGAGTCAGTGCAAGCGGGGGATCCCCGCAGGTGAGCTGCTCGCCGCGCGCCAGGATACTGATCTACTTCGACGGATACCGTAGGACAGTAAATCAGTACCTTTCTGGACTGTTGCTTGCTTCTATTCGGGTGATCACAGTACACCTCTCCGGCTCAGATGCAGCTGAAACTGATATTGTCTGATGCGCATCAGACGGCGTTACGTCCGCTGGCCCCCTATACAAACGGGAAGGCCACCTGGAGACGAACATGGCGGCGGTTGGCGCGGTCGTGGACGCCGTGTTCGGCTCGTACGACCTCAAGGTCGCCAAGCAGTGGCGCGATGAGGACCTGCAGCACCGCGAGCAGGAGAAGCAGTGGCGCGAGGACGCGATCATGCGCGAGATCGCGTGGCGCAACGCCGACCTCGAGCGCGAGCGGCGCGTGCTCAAGCTCGAGAACGAGAAGCGCATCATCGACGCGCGCCACAAGCAGCTCTCGGCGATCTCGCAGCTCTCGGCGCTGCTCGCGGGCTTTTCTATGGTCTCGATCGTCGAGATCGGGCTGCCCGACAACATCAACAACGTACTGCTCGTGTTCTATGGTGGTGTGTGCTGCCTCGTGGTAAGTTCCGAGTGTCGCTTGGTGCTCCACGATGTCATCTGGGAAGACTGACGGTGGCGCCTTGTAGTTTATATTTATGCTGCTGTGCATGCTCATGTGCACGCTGCTGCTGCTGGCGGTGACGAGGTTCGTTACGCACACGCTCGAGCACGAGGTGCGCGCGCTCACGCTCGTGGAGCTCGACCTCGTCTCGCCGTTCTACGCCTGGTGGCTGCGCAAGTGCGAGAGCGAGTGGCTGCTCGCGTACCGCTTCTTCCGCTTCGGCGTCTCGCTCTTCCTCGTGGAGGTGTCGCTCATCGGGTGGGTCCAGTTCGGCCGCTCGATCGCTACGGCCTCGGCCATGACCGGGCTCTGCGTCGTCGGTATCGCCTACTATCACTTGAACATCGCTAGCCGCTGGCGGTATCTCGTGAACTTCCCGGACCACCCGGGCAGCGGCGGCGACAGCGGCGCCACAGCCGCCTCCGGGACCGAGTGAAGGCATCTGCCTTGTAAACTAAATATCAACACATGGACGTACAGTTTATCGGACCGCTCGCGCTGCTTGGTGTTTAGCGTGCGCGCGCGGAGGCGGCTGGCATTTTCTTGTGTTGCGGAGAGCGCCTATTGCGCATTCACGGTGGAACCGCCGCCACGCGTTTTCATAGACGTGGACAGTATCATCTGTTGCGTAGTATCCTCTTTCAAAGGTTTTGGAAGCTGAAATCTCGACCAACGTGTTAATCGTAAATCGCAGGTATGTGTTGTCAGAGTGAATGGTCCGGCTCTGGATTCGAAAACTCACGTCGAAGAGGAATCACGCCGCATCGTCACACACGTGCTCCCGCGGTTCGCTGCTTCAGTTCTCGTCCGCCGCCGGCGTCCCATTTCCCAAGCACCCGCGCCGCCGCCACTCGCCGCGCACTCTCTCCCTCTCGCCTGCCTCTCCACCACCATGAGCACCTCCAACAAGTTCGTCGTCCACAAGTTCGGCGGCACGTCCGTCGGCAACGCCGAGTGCTTCGCGCGCGTGGCCGACATCGTCGCGGGCGTCGACGCGCCGCGCGTGGCCGTCGTGGTTTCGGCCATCGGCGGCAAGCCCAAGGTCACGGACATGCTCATCAGCCTGCTCGCGCTCGCGAAGCAGCGCAAGGCCCACGAGTGCGAGGAGATCCTCGAGGCCATCCGGCTCAAGCACCGCGCCGTGATCGAGGCGCTACTGCCGGCGGCCGTGGGCAAGCCCATCGAGGACGCGATCGAGGCCGACCTCAAGCGGCTCTCGGAGCTGCTCCGCGCCATCTCGATTATGCGCTCGTACACGGACGGCGTGGTCGAGTTCATCTCGGGCCACGGCGAGATCTGGTCGGCCAAGATCCTCGCCGAGGTGCTCACGCTGCGCGCGGCGCGCGACGGCCATGCGCACAAGTACCGCTTTGTGGACGCGCGCGACTTTCTGGTCGTCGAGCCCGACGAGGACCACGGCCCGGTCGTACAGTATGAGCGGACGACCGCGAATATCCAGAAGATCCTCACCGAGCACGGCGAGGGCGCCGGCCTCGAGCACACGCATCTCGTCATCACGGGCTTCATCTGCAGCACGAGCGACGGCGTCATGACGACGCTCAAGCGCGACGGCAGCGATTTCACGGCCTCGATCTGTGGCCGCGTGCTCGCGGCGTCCAGCATCACGATCTGGACCGACGTCAGTGGCGTACTAAGCTCGGATCCGAGAAGAGTCCCCGAATCCAAGATCCTTCCCGAGGTCTCGTACGAGGAGGCTATGGAACTCGCGTACTTTGGCGCCAAGGTGATCCACCCGAAGACCATGACGCCCGCGATTCTCGGTTCGATCCCGATCTACATCCGCAACACGTTTGAGCCGGACCACCCGGGCACCAAGATCCACAGCCGCAAGCGTGTCGAGCTCAAGCGCACGGCCTCAAACGGCGCGCCCACGGCCAAGAACATTGTCAGCGGCTTTTCGACTGTCGACAATCTTGCGCTGTTTAATATTGAAGGCAGCGGCATGGTGGGTGTCCACGGCACGTCATCCCGGCTCTTCAGCGCGCTCGACCGCATCAAGGTCAACGTCGTGCTCATTGCGCAGGCCAGCTCGGAGCACTCGATCTGTTTCGCCGTGCCCATGAGCCGCGCCGACGACGTCAAGGCCGTGGTTGATGAGACGTTTTTCAAGGAGATCCACCACGGTCTCATCGAGAAGACCGATTTCATGGCGCCCATCAGCATTATCGCCGCCGTGGGCGACAACATGAGCCAGACGCCAGGCGTGTGCAGCCGCTTCTTCGGTGCCCTTGGCCGCGCCAAGATCAATGTGATGGCGATCTCGCAGGGCTCGTCTGAGCGCAACATCTCGGCGGTCGTGCGGTATGAAGACTCGGCTGCGGCGCTCCGTGCCGTGCACTCGGCGTTCTTCCTCTCGGACCAGACCATTTCGATTGGTGTCGTGGGCCTGGATCTTGAGGAGACCGACGCCACGGGCGTCGGCCGTGAGCTCCTCGCGCAGTACACGCAGCAGTGTGAGTACCTGAAGGCGCGCTTCAACGTCGATATCCGCATCCGCGCGATCGCCACCCACAAGAGCGCGCGCATGCTGCTGGACCACAACGGCGGTATCACGGCCGACTGCCTCGTGGACCGCGCTGGCGAGTTTGAGGCATTTGACCACGACCGCTTCCTGCAGCACGTGTGCGCCGACCACTTGCCGCACTGGCTCATCGTCGACGTGTCCAACTGCACCAACCACGTGAAGGACCTGTACCCGGTCTGGTTCAACCGCAACGTGCACGTGATCACGTCTAACCTGGACGTAGCGACGTCCTCGGCCTCGCTTCACCGACAGCTGCGCAGCAAACTCTTCGAGCGCGAGGTCACATTCGACACGGAGGCGTGTCTCGCGATTGGCGTGCCCATCTTCAACACGCTGCGCAACTTTTTGCAGACGGGTGATCAGGTTCAGCGTGTCGAGTTCTCGGGCAGCCGGCTGCTCAACTCGATCCTTCAGCAGGCCACGTCGGCACCACTCGAGAGCGTGCTGCAGCAGCACATTGACGAGTTCCGCAAGACGCTGAGTGTGCGTGAGATCCTCGATGACCTCAGTGGCCTGCGCAGTGCCAAGAAGGCCGTGCTGGTGGCGCGGGAACTGGGCTTCCCGGCGGAGCTGAAGGACGTGGCGATCGAGTCCTGCTGGAAGGTCGACGCCGCGGTCGACGGTGACACGAGCGCGTGGGACCACGACAAGCTGCTCGCGTTCCTCGTGGACAAGCGCGCGCCGCTCGAGGCGCAGATCGCAGCGGCCTCCGCGAGCGGAGCGTCGTCGCTGCGCGTGCTCGCCCACGTGGATGCGCAAAGCGGCGCGATCCGCGTGGGCACCGAGGCGCTCCGCGCGGACCACGCGCTCGCGGCGCTGCAGCCGCTGCAGGGCGGTTTCGCGTTCCACACAGCGCGCCACGCGCGGCACCCCGTGGTCGTCACGGGCCCCATCGCCGACGCGCCCATCACTGCCGCCACGCTCTTCGGCAGCGTGCTCAGCCTCGCGCGGAATTGCGGCGCGCGCGAGTCGGCCAGCGCTGCCGGTGCTGCCCCTCTCTAAATGTAGCCACTGATATAAGAACTCGTTTCCTGTAAATCCATGTGGACCACATTCCTTCCTTTCCGGGTTTTTGCGGGTTCTCGGGTTTATCGTTGGTGAGACCGAACCCATTTGGCCCGTTTGCGTGTGTGGTCAAGCAGGAGTGATGGTCGGTCGGCGGTCCGAAGATTTCCCCTTTTTTTTTTCTCGCCAGCTTGAAGCGTCGTGGGGAATCGGGGGAATGATGAGCATCGCGCGGTCTCGACAACACGCCCCCACCGCGACGGGAAGAGCGGCGTGTGCTGCGTCCATGGCGGCGCCATGGCGCACGCGGCCGCGCCGCCTCGTCTCTCGCCACCCGCGTCGGTGCGTGCTGCCTGTGGATCCGTCGGCTCCCGCGCCGTGTCGCCGCTGCGGGCCCTGGAAGCACCGGCCGCATGTCAGTGAAGTGAAGCCATGTTCCTTCCGCTTTGTTCTCTTTTTATTCTTCGTTTTCTTCTCGGTCTTCTATGGGTTCTTAACGACAAACCCACCGACCCGCAATGGCCCTTCGCAGAGAGCGACTTTCTCCGGGCACGGGGGCCGCTCACGCACCCCATTCCACTCGCTCACTCGCGCACGCTTCGCGGCCCGCGTCAACTGCCGTTCCCTCCCCACACAGATCCGCCGCTCCGCTCAGTCATGGCGAGGAAGTCCCGCGCGCAGGCGCCGTCGACCACGACCGCCGCGCTCGGTGTCGTGACGCCCACACCGCCGTCGTCCGGCACGCGATCAAAGCGCAAGGCCACGTCCGCGCTCCCGGTCGCAGCGACCATGGGCGCGACCGTGTCGGCGATCGCGACGGCACTCTCCACGTCCACGACGCCGGCCGCGGCGATCTCCCCGGCGCTCAAGAAGCGCCGCACGGCGCGGACCAAGGTTAGTCCGATCCCGTTCCCGGCGCTCTACGGCTCCAAGGAGGTCATCAACCTCTACGACGACGACGACGACGATGACGACTGCAGCTACCGCGTGGTCGACGTCGCGGTGCCGGCGCCCAGCGAGAGCGACTACGAGCGCACGCTGCCCGCGCGCGTCGTGCGTCCAGACTTCCACGTGCCCGCCGAGTACCATGGGCGCGCGCGCGTACTCCATCAACGCGGCGAGTACTTTGACGCGATGCTCACGCGGGTGCGTTTGGTTTGGCTCTGGCGACGTGCGGCGCTCGGGTGGAGGGACAATGCGGCTTACCGTAGTTTGTATGGGTATGTGTTGGTAGGCATGCGTGTACCAGCATGCGAACGACTATATGCTGCTGCAAGTGCTCGAAGTGGAGGACGCGCGCGAGTTTTACGTGTGGTCGCGCTCCGGCCTCGTGGGGGCCACGGGCGAGACCGTAATGGAAGGCCCGTGGACCATGGCACGCGACGCGATCGACAGGTTCCGCCAGCTCTTCCTCTCCAAGACGCTCCACCACTGGGAGGAGCGCCACGCGCAGCGCTACAGCGAAGGAAGGTGCGCGATGACAATCTCATAATGGCTGTGGGGTTGTTTTATTGGACTGATGATCTGTGGCACCGGATGGCGTAGCTTTACATGGATTGAGACCCTTCAGACCATGAGCGACGATGAAGAGGCGGCTGCAGCACTCGCCGCGGAAACCGAAGCTGCTGCAGCGGCGTTGGTGGCCGCCGCCGCGGCTGCCGCAAACCCGCAGCGCAAGCGGCGGTCCTCAAAGAAGAGCCGTGCACGCGCGCCGCGCAAGGCCAAGCCGCACCCGCTGACCGAGCTGCGGGTCGCGCGTGCGTCGCTTCCCAGCGCGACATCGTCGCCCCCGTCGCGACTCGATCAGGACGTGCAAAGCTTTTTGAGCATGGTGATCGAAGCTGCGAGCGCGTACAGCGCGGCGGACCATCGGTTCTACGCGTACGCGACCTCGAAGCAGCCCAAGAAAACCAAGGCTGTCGCCGACGACACGGTACTCGTGCCGATCCCGTTGGGGAAACTGACCAAGGCAACCATTGAGAAGGTGCGGTTTCCCGTGGGCAGCCTTACTGTTTCGTGGTATCTCACTCTCTCTCTATGTTTACTATTATGTAGGGCTTTGAGGCACTACATCGCCTCCACGACGCGCTACAGTGCAACGCCGACCGCACGGCCCTCACGCACTTAAGCAGCCATTTTTTCTCGCTCGTGCCCCACCCTCAGCTGACCATCATCGACTCGATGGTGCGTCTCACCGAGAAAGTCGAGACGCTTGTGGCGCTGAGCGTCCACGGCGGCCACGAGGAGCTGCTGTTGCCCGAGCTCACGCGGCGGTACTTTTCGATCAACCACTTGGACGCGTGCTACGAGTCGCTGGATTGTCGTCTCTTCCCGCTTCTACCGACGTCGCGCGAGTACGGGCTCGTGCAGGCCTACATGTTCAACTCGTTTTGCTGCGTGGGCAATAACCACGGCGCCGACGGCAAGCTCGTCACAGTGTTTCGCGTGGAGAAGCCCAGTGAGTCGTCTCGTTTCAACGCGTACCGCATGGCCCCGAACCGCCGCGTGCTCTGGCACGGGAGCCGCATGAGCAACTGGATGGGCATTCTCAAGCACGGCCTTTTGATCACTCCGGCGGGCGTCCCACTCAACGGCAGTTCTCTGGGCGCGGGTTTGTACTTCACGGACAAGATCTCCAAGGCCATGGCCTACAGCCACGCAAGCCACGATCGTCAGGTCTTTTTGCTAAGCGAGGTCGCGCTGGGCACATGCAAGCCGTCGACCACCGGGGCGCGCGCCGCGGCGTCGACTACGACTGTCCACCATAGCTGCCATGGTGTGGGGCGGTGCGTGCCCGACAGCACGGGCGATTTTGTCGATGCGTTCGGCGCCGTGTGGCCGCTGGGCAAGGCCACACAGACCAAGGACGCGCGCGCGACCCACGGCCACAACGAGTTTGTCGTGTACAACACGGCACAAGCGCGCATGCGATACATCGTAGTGACGCGCCCGCTCTACTGAGCTTGCGTTTGGTTTCTGATATTCCCTCTCTCGTAGATTCGTTTCGTTTTGCTGTGAATGTTGTCGTCATGTGATGAACCCGCTTCTTTATTTCATTCTCAATTAACAACCAAAAGCTGCACGACTCGCCTGGATGTGTCAAAGTGACTGGGTCTTTACTGGCGCTTCTTGTCGCGGTCCGCGATGGCGTTGAGGCGCTCCAGCAGCGGCGGGTGGCTGTAGTGGTAGGCGCTGTACAAAGGGTCCGGGTTCATGTTGGACAGGTTCTCGATCGCAAGCTTCGTGAGTCCCGACTGCAGGGGCTTGGCGTGGCCCAGGTCCACGGCGAACGCGTCGGCCTGGAACTCGTTCTTGCGGGTGTTAAGCGTTACGAGGAACGACAGAAAGTGGTCCACGGGGGCCCAAACAGTCGAGGAAAACAGCAGAAAGCCGATGACGACGGGCAGCTCCTTGGTGTCCTCGTGGGCTGCAAAGCCAAAGTTCGCAAAGAGCTGCGGGTCGTTCATGCAGCGCCCAAATACGTAGAAGAGAGCGAATGTGTAGAGCTGCTGGATGATGAAGCCTTGCGCCGTGTGCCAGAGCTTCCAGTGGCCCAGCTCGTGGCCTAGCACCGCGACGATCTCATCGTGGGTGGCCTGCTCGAGCAGCGTGTCAAAGAGCACGATGCGCTTGCTCTTGAAAAAGCCGAAAAAGTAGGCGTTGCTGTGGCTCGAGCGCTTGGAGCCGTCGACCACAAAGAGCTTGGTGAGTGGGAACGACAGCGACGACGCGAGCGCCTCGATACGCGTGCGCAGCTCACCCTGCTCGAGCGGTTCGAACTTGTTAAAGAGCGGCATGATGAGCACCGGGTAGATCGTGAGCATGACGAGCGAGAAGCACAGCAAGAAGCCCCACACGTAGAGATAAAAGTGCTCGCCGCCCCAGCGGATCACGACGATCAGCGCCGCGATCACTGGGTACCCGATGACCACAAACAGCCCGAGTCCCTTGAGTTTGTCCGTGAAGAACAGCGACAGTGTCTGCTTGTTGAAGCCGTGGCGCGCCTCAATCACAAACGTCGAGTAGAGCGAGAACGGCAGCCCAAAGATCGTCTCGCGCACGGTCGTGAGCGTGAGGAGCATGAGCGTGCGGTAGATCTCATGGCTGGCGTCGACGCCCATGTACGTCAGCGCGCGGCCGCTCAGCGTCCACATGAACGGCAAGTAACCGAGGATCAAAAACGTCGAGCCTTCGAGCTGTGCGTACGCGCCCGAGATGAAGCCGAACGCGCTCTTGTCGAGCCCGTACGCGCGGCTCTTGTCGAACTTGGCGAGCGTGGCCTCCAGCAGCGACTTGGGCTCCGACTCGGACTTCTCCTCCTGCGTCGACGCCGCCGGCGTGGGCTCATCGCCGCCGTCGCCCGTCTTCTTCTTGGTCTTCACCGTATAGTCGCCGAGCCCCGCGATCGCGTCGCCGAGCCGCGGCGGGAACGTCGGCTCCCGCAGCTTGCGGTGCTGGCGCCAGTCCAAGTACGTCTCGAACGCGTACACCGCGCAGCTGAACACGAGCGCCGCCAGAAAGTACGGCGCGCCGCCGCCCTGCTGGCCGGCGCGCCAGCCGTCCTCGCGATACTGCGGCGCCTGCCACCACGCCACCGCGGCCGTCGCGTTCCCCGTCGCCATCGCTGCTCGGATCCCGTCGGTGGTTTGGCGCTCCTCGGCAGGTTACGTGTCTGTCAATCGCAGTGCCCCCAATCTGAGACGCTCCATATACTGACCCACAGAATGATCTGGAACAGCCTTGCCCCGCTGTGGGTTCACTATGTGGTACACACTACCCATGAAGCCAACTTTGTGTTTTCTTTCTTCCATCTTGGTTGCTTCCCTCCCCATACTCGGCGCCATATTCCAACGCGGCAACAGCGGCAGCAACGGCAACCTCTCTCGCTCTTTCTCGGTCTCTCGGTCTGTCTGTAAGTGAAGGAGATGCCGCCTCCCGCCGCCTCGTCCGCCGCGTGGACGGCGCTGCCGCTGGTGGTGCGCGCGGCCGCGTCCGGCGCGCTTGAGGTGCCGGCGGCCGCGCGGGGCTTTCTCGCGCGGCTCTCGGCGCCGACGGTGCGCGTGCTCGGCGTGTTCGGGCCGCCGCATACGGGCAAGCGGCTGCTGCTCGCGACGCTGCTGCGCGCGGACCCGGCGGTGGTGTTTGCGGACGACGAGGCCGATGCGCGCGTGCTCGTGCGGCTCTGGCACGCGCCCGAGGCGGAGGAAGACGCGGACGAGACGCGGCTCGTGCTCTCGATCGACGCCGCGCACGACGACAACGACGCGGCCCGTGCGCGCGCGCTGCTGCTGCTGCTGAGCTCGACAGTGCTGTACAACGACGACGGCGAGATCGACGGCGCGGCGCTCGCGCGGCTCGCGTGGCTGCGCGGGCTCGCGTCCTCGCTGCGCATCAAACCGAACCAGGACGACGAGGGCGTCGCACGCGACTTCCACGTCCACGCGCCAGCGTTTGTCTGGGTGCAGCGCAATAGCAAGATCAAGTGGCTCACGGACCCTGAGACGGGCGACAAGCTGACGGCGGCGCAGTACCTGGACAAGTGCCTCAGCGAAGAAGCCGGCTTCAGCGACGCCGTCGCGACGCGCAACGAGCAGCGCATGTACTTTCACTCGCTCTTCAAGCGCTGCACCGGTGTCACACTGAGTCGCGCGGTCGAGGGCGCCGAGGCCGCCGCGCTGCCGGTAACGGAACTCACGCGGGACCAACTGCGCACGCAGTTTGTCGAGGCCGTCGAGAAGCAATTGTTTGCGCCGTACCTGTCGTCGCGCAGCGGTCACCAGCTCCCGGTAAAGACAATTCTCGGCCGCGAGATTCGCGCCAGCGAGTTTGGGCATGTTGTCGATGCATATGTGTCGGCCATGAACGCCAACGCACTGCCTGCGATCCAGACCGCGGCAAACGCGCTGCTGCAACACGCGGTCGAAGAGGGATTCGTGCAGGCCAAGCAAGCCTATGACCAGGCCTTGGCGGAGATGGTGCAGACGAGTGAAGACGGCGATGGTTCAAAACCACAAGACGCGCGTGCACTCACTCTCGCGCACTGGCGTGGACTTGAGCGTGCACTGATCAGTCTGCAGCCGCTTCAGGCACAACTGCCCGAGGCGACCAAGAAGTCACTGCTCAAGAACGGCATTACGGCTTTGCAAGCGGAGTTCACGGTGCGTTTGGAGACGCTCCAGTCGCAGAACGCAGCCCTCTCCGCAGCGCAGTGCGAAGCCCTACTAGGTGAACTGCTACCAGCCAACTTGGAGCAGATCGCGCATGACCTGGAAGCCCAAACGCGCGACTCTTTCTCCGATGGGCTTTTGGGCTTGCTCACGCAGTACAAATCTGATCTTCGCGATGCGGTCAACAACTACAAGGGGCAAGCAGGTGGGCCGGCTTTGTATCCCGCGCTGGTCGACGCACTGCTTGCCTCGGTGTTTGAGTCCATCAAGACATACGGTGCAAGCGTGCTCCGGCAATACCAACAACACATGCGGGAGTTCCAGGAGCAGCGTACTGTCATCGAACAAGAACTCGAAATCGCGCGAGCTCAGGACACTGGTGCCTCTTTCTCAGCTGACGACCAGAAGCGATTGTACGAGGAGCAGATTCAACAGTCGACGGAGCAACTGTCGGAGCTTCGACGCGTTTTGCAGGGCGAACTGAACGCGAAGAAAGCAGAACTGGACCGTATCATGAGCGACATGACCACGATGGATGCCAAGCACGAAGTCCGCGTGAAGAACATGGAGAGCGATCTCGCGTGGGTCCGTAGTCGAACGGAGGAGTTGGAAAAGGCAGCGATGACCGAACGTCAGCGCCTTGAAGAATCCATGACGGGGGCCACGGAGGAGATGCTGGCCAAGGAACGCACGTACCATCAAGAGGAACGCACATTGTTTGCCCAACAGAAGGAGCTCTTGGCGCGCGTGGTGGAGTTAGAGCGCGAGCTCGTGCAAAAGAAGACCAAACATGTCCAGGAAGTTTTTGTGATCGAGAGCGAGCAGGCCAAGCGTATGGACGAGCTCAAGCAGGAGCAGGCGGAGTTTGCGCGCCAGCTTAAGTCGCAAGCCAAGACGGACACAGGTGTGCTGAAGCTCGCGTATCAGAAGAAGAAGGCGGTTGTGCAAACCGAAATCGACCGCGTTGATCGTGAAATCAAAGAATACGAAGAGAAGCTGAAGGCGTACGAAGCAAAAGCGAAGTCTTCTCTCAACAAGACGCCTGCTACGGCAGGAACTGCGACCATGACAAGCTCGGCCGCTGTGCCCAAGACGGAGAAGTCGACGCTGGCTGTGGTGTCGGCACTGCGCACGAGCACACGCGAGTTCTTGTTCACTTCCCCTGATGTGGTCGACGAGCCGAAGGACAAGCCTCAAGTAGCGCGTAGCGACACGGAGATGTGCAAGGCCCAGTAATGCGCGTCGCGCCCGCCCCTCTCTCGTGCATAGCCTACATTCCCACTAATGATCGTTCCAATTTAGAGTCTTCTGAAGCTTCCCAAATCCATGGTGCGAAGCGTCGCGTCCGAAAGCACATTCTTCCGCTTTGGCCACAATGCTCGCCTGCGTCGTGATCACGACAATGGGCCGCGTGTTGTTACAATGCACTCGCGACACGACGCTGCCGCTCCACGTCCCACAGCTCGCACTGCTGCTCGCGAGCCTGCTCCAGTTAGCGACGAGCCTCCAAGAGTTTGTGCGTGTGCAACTCCGCAACGGACTCTGTGTCGTGGTCTCAGTCGACGCTGCTGCGAGCGTCGCGTGCGCCGTTATCTACGTGTCTAGTACGCCCGTGCAAGACGAGCGTGCGCGACTCGCGAGCGTTGTTGTGCTGCGCGAGTTTCAGGCAATGTTCCACGATACAGTAGCGCGTGTTGTTGAGCAGAACCGAGCAGATGCTGAGCGCAAGGCCGAGGCGTACACCCTCACAAGTGCACTGGAAGGCGGATCAACTGCGCACGGAGGCGGTAACAGTGACGAGGGTGGCGACGGTGATGGCACTATGGGGCCGTTTGTGGCTTTCGAGCACGATGTTGTCCGCCGCCTACTGGAGACTGCGGATGCAGCGATGTCGCCGACTATCGAGACGAACAAATCGAACCTCAAGGTGTTGCGCTCCTACGTGATGAACGCGGAGACAGGCATGTCGCTCATCCAAGGGGAGGAGGCATCCACGACAACTGACGCCATCCCCGCGACGTCGTACGCGGCCCAGCAGCTCGTGCGTCGCGCAGCAAATGCGCTTCAGCTCGCGATTCCCGTGCTAAAAGCTTACGCTACGGCCACTAAGGCGAGCATTCACGCCACGACGCTCGTGCTCCGGTTGAAGTCGCCATTGCGTGCCAATGACGTCGATATCATGATCGAGATGTACGAGGTGAGTTCACACACGTATCCCCTCGTGGTTGCTCCTGTTGGCTCACCGTCTTGATGTGTGTGACTTTGCTCGCGGCAGCATGGTGTCTTTGCGGCAATCGTCGACTGCGCCAGTTACAACGAGAGCTTCCGCGGACGCGAGTGTGAGCTGCTGCACGACGGTGCGTTGTATCGCCAGCTGCTCGAGGACCCACGCGGCGCTCCACTCGCGCGACTTCTCCGGGAGGCCGAGGCTTCGCCGAGCTTTGACATCCATGTAGGCTCGGACGGCGCGTCACGAGAAGCACTCGCGGCGGCAGCACAGGCCTGGAGACCATGGAAACCTGTCGCCAACCATTGACCGATGAACGTTGCCGGAGACGGACAGGGCAAGTGATACGGAGACCAATCCTGCGGCACTGAGACGACTCGCGCTGACGTATCAGCTCCCGAGCGCCAACCAGTGCGCGATCGCAATCGAAGGATGCCAACTCTATGATTGGAAAGGCCGCTCGCATGCGCCATGTGCCTGAATGAGTCGTGCACCTCTCTGCCCCGACGTGACTGCGCTGGGACGAGTAAGTTGCACACGAAACTTCGACACTCTTCCGCTGCTGGTACATCGTGGATTGGTACTGTGATTCGGCGTGTGAATTGGGCAGCTCACAGCGAGTGTATTTCCCACTCGCTATTGTGGTTCGATCAGTAGTAATGTGCTAACGCTGGTGGTGCCCTCAAACAATCGCAATATTGATCAGTGTCATTTCAGGTGTCTTTGATCCCTGACTCAGTGACGTATACTCTTACTCACTCGCCTACAACGCGTCCTCGATCTTGGCCGCACAGCCGTCCTCTTGGCCGATGATAACGTTGCCGCCGCTCTTGCTGCGCACGACGAACGACGAGACCTTGTTGTTGAACTTGAGGTCCTTGAGCGTCGCGATACTGCTGCCGCCGCCCACGTCGCCCAGCGCCGTGAGCGACACGCTGCTGCCCGCGCAGCCCGCCAGGTCGAAGAGCTCGATGGCCTTGGCGCCGCTCGTGAGCTTGGTCCACTCGAGAGACGTCGTCTTGTCGTCGAAGCACGCGTCCACGCTGTAGCACACGTCAAGCTCCGTAGCCACGACGACCTTGTCGCCATCGAGGGACACCTTCTTGTACAGCTTGACCTTAGGGCCCTTGGACTTGGCCGGAGCCGCGGTCGCCGTGGGTACAGGAGACAGCGTCGTCGCAATCGGGGCCGGCGTGGTGGTTGCCGGTGCGGACGTCGTAGCCACCGGGGCCAGGGTAGTCGCCACAGGAGCCTCCGTCGTAGCCACAGGAGCCTCCGTCGTAGCCACAGGAGCCTCCGTCGTCGCAACAGGAGCCTCGGTCGTAGCCACTGGAGCCTCCGTCGTAGCCACAGGAGCCTCTGTCGTCGCAACAGGGGCATCCGTCTTTGCCACAGGAGCCTCGGTCGCAGCCACAGGAGCCTCTGTCGTCGCGACAGGAGCCTCGGTCGTCGCGACAGGGGCATCCGTCTTTGCCACAGGAGTCTTGGTCGCAGCCACAGGAGCCTCGGTCGTAGCCGCAGGAGCCTCCGTTGTAGCCACCGGAGCCTGCGTCGTCGCCGCAGGAGCCTCCGTAGTCGTGACTGGGGTCGCCGCTGTCGCCTCGGGTGCCTGCGCCGTGGGCGCAGGGGCGTTGGTAGGAGCCGGGGTAGTGGCCACAGGGGCCAGAGTCGTAACTTCGGGTGCCGCTGTCGTTGCTGTAGGTGTCACAGTCTCGGGTGCCTGCGTGGTGGCCTGAGGAGCAGCCGTCGTGGACGCGGGGGCCGTTGTCGTTGCCTCCGGTGCCAGGGTGGTGGCCACAGGGGTCACCGTCGTGGAAGTAGACGTGGGGGCTGGGGTTGTGGCCTCCGGCGACTGAGTGGTAGCCACGGGAGCCGCAGTTGTTGCCTCGGGCGCCAGCGTCGTGACCACAGGTGCCTGGGTCGTCGTGGCTGGAGTCACAGTCGTCGCCACGGGGGCGAGCGTGGTCTTAGCGGGCGCGACCGTCGTCACAGTGGGCGGAGCGGTCGTCGCGTTGTCGTTCGCGACGGTGTCGTCTTCAGCGTCGTCTTCATCGTCGCTGCAGCCGCTCTCTTGGCTCAAAATCACGCCGTTCCCGGTCGTGCTGCGCACCACGAACGACGAGAGCTTCTTGTTGAACTTGAGGTCCTTGAGCGACGTCACGTTGCTGCTCGCGCCCAGATCGGAGATGACCACACTGGCGTCCGTGCACGCCGCCGACTCGAACAGCTCGATAGACTTGGCGTCGCGCGGCACCTTGGACCACGAGAGCGAGCTCGCGAGATCGTCGAAGCACGTGTCCACGCTGTAGCACACGTCGTTCTGCGTCTTCACGACGAGCTTCTTGCCGTCGAGATCCGCCTTCTTGTAGAGCTTGACCTTGAGGCCGGAGCTCTTCGTGGGCTTGGTGGTCGCCGGGGTCTCGGAGGGCTTGGGCGTGGTGCTCGAGGGCTCCTCCGTCGGCTTGGGCGGCGTCGTCGTCGAGGGCTGCTCAGAGGCCTCGCCCGCCACGTCATCGTCTTCTTCGGTGACATCCTCGTCCTCATCGTCCTCGTCGTCGTCGCCCTTGCCGTCACCCTTGTCGTCGCCCTTGCCACCATCCTTGCCATCGACCTTTCCGTCGTCGTCGTCTTGGCCGTCGCACGCGTCCGCCTGCGACTTGATCTCGTTCTTGCCCGAGCGGCTGCGCACGATGAACGACGAGACGGCATCAGAGAAGTGGTAGTCGTTGAGCGACGCCACGCTGCCGTTGCCGCCCACGGCACCGAGGCTCGAGAGCACCACGCTCGCGTCCGCGCACCCGGCCGACTTGAAGAGCTCAATGGAGGCGGCCTCGGTTGGCACCTTGGACCACGCGATCGACGAGGCGAGATCGTCGAAGCACGACGACACGCTGTAGCACACGTCGTTCTCAGTCGTGACCACGAGCTTCTTGCCCGCGAGGTCCTTCTTCTTGTAGAGCTTGATCTTGAGCCCGGACGCCTTGGGCGCCTTGCTCTTGCTGGGCTTGGGCGTCTTGCTCGGCGCGGGCGTCTTGGACGGTGTGGGTGGCGCCGGAGTCATCTTGCCGGGCGCCAAAGTCGTCTTGCCAGGAACTGGGGTCACCACAGCCGGCGTCTTGGCTGGCGTATCAGGCGCCAGCGGGGTGCTAGCGGGCGTCTTGGCTGGCGTACCAGGCGTGAGGGGTGTGCTGATCGGCGTGGCAATCGGCGTCGTGACCGTCGGGTCCACGGGATCGGCGTGGCACTCCTTGGCCTTGTTCTTCTTCTTCTTGGCGTCCGCCTGCGCCGTCGAGAGCGCGAGCGCGAGCGCCGCCACGGCCGCGAGGCGAAGCACCTTCATCGCGCGGTGTGATGTACGTACGTTGTTGGTGACAAGTGGGCAGCGAAAGCGCGAGTGAGGCGGCGCTGCTTGATCGGATCCCCTCGCATCACCTTGGTGAGTGCCTCCTCCCAAATGTGGCCAGTGGGGATCACCAGCTGTTCACTGGCGAAAGAGTCAGAAGATGAGTTGGTCCGGCTATGCAGCGATTGCGATGATGGCGGCGATCCAGGCCATCATGCCCGACGGCGTTGAAGTCGAACACATCGGAAAGCGAGCGCTGAGCGGCCAGTGGCGCCAGCTAATACTGTACTTCTCAGTAGCCACGTCGCCCGCGGCGGCTCACTGTGCGGAAGTGGGCGAAGACAGAGGAGGCGCCACCCACTTCCGTGCCTCGCGCTTTCGCTTCCACCGAATATCGTTGGCCGCTTCCATTGAAAGAAGTGTTGCATCGATCAGCCGTCACCCGCCGATTCCTCTCTTTTTCGCCTCACAGTGAGTCGAAGACACGGGGGAGCAGGCGCTATGGTGCTGAAGGTGTGAACTTACGAGCAGGCTAAGTGGTCGTGGGCACGTCGTTCGCAGTCGAACAGTTTTGGCGCAATGTCATCCACCTCCATCATCCGCTCGCACCCTGCGGTTTGTACAGCGCCGTTCGTCCTGAGTGGTGACCACTTTGTCGCGCATTTGCATGAGCTCGCGCCAGTTCTGTCGCACCGCGCGTCGCTTGACCGGTCGTCTCTTTCTCGTGCAACGCGCCTTGTGCCTGGCATAGCATGGCACGTCATGCCAATGGGGGACAGCCAACACCCACCCACGAATGCAAAAGATTTTTACCACACGTATTATGCTTGGTGTTTGCTCACCGCAAACGACGAGAAGCACGGTCACAGAATCCATCACACGCCCAACGCTTTGCTGTCGATGTAGCGACGAATGTCACGGTACCGTAGCTCGTTTTCGCTCCTCGTACCGCCGTGCTCCATGTTCTCCAGATGCTCCTTGACGAGCGCAAGGAGGCCCGTCAGGTAGTTGCTCGAAACCGCGGGCGTCTTTGCCTCAAAAAAGTATAGATACTGTTGCAACATCACACTCAACAAGGTCAGTGACCACGCCAATCCGCAGCAAGAGCGAAATACCCGTACGCACCGCCTCTAAAATGTCCAAAAAGAGCGGCACTTTCGTAATGGAGGCAGCACTAGCGCTGCTCCCGCTGCCGCACGCGTCGGCGATCCGCAACGAACGCTGGAGGCATTCAAGCACCCGCTTCCCGTCCTTGTGCGTCGGATGCTACAAAGTATCCACGATTTAGTCGGCTACGAACGCAGAGCACCACAATACATACGACTCGTGTCAACGTACCCAAAAGAGGTGCGCGCAGTTGAGCACCATGGCCGACTGGTCCGTCTTTTTTAGCAGCTTGGCAGCGTATTGAGTTGTCTTGGTCGCGAGCACTTCGTAGTTGGTGCTAGATAGCTGTGTGGTGGCGCGAACCGACGAGACCATGAGCTCGAGTGCCTTCCACTGCTCGCGCGAGTTGGTGATCTGGTCCTCGTACACGATAAACGCCTGCGTGATAAACTCGTACGCGATGGCTTCAAACTCGCAGCGGTCGGCGACAAGTGCACACTGCAGGAAGAGGCTCACGCACGTAACCGACATTTGCTCGAGCTTGGAGGCCAGCGCCGTGACCATCTCGTGTACAAACTGAAGCACTTCGCGTGGCGTCGTGTTGAAGCCCTTCGACTTGTGGGCTTCGAGATCGCGGGCGAGCACCAGTGACGCAAAGATCAGCGGCACGAGCGAAAAGCGGATGCGGAACACACCACCCTGCCCGAAGAAGCGCCGCGCGACTGAGAGCATGCGAAACTTGACGTCAAGATCTTCGCATTCGAACAAGTGGATGGTCTTGGAGAGCTGGAGCTGCTCAGCCTCAAAGTCGTCTTTGTGGGAGGCGGTCGGCTCGCTCGTCATCGGTTGGTCGTTAGGGTCATCTCGGATGAGCGGTGCGAGCATGTCCAGCAGCCACTCAGCGTCCTCTGTGCAAGTCGCGCGTTCATGTCGACGGAAGAGCGTGCGGAGCCACTCGAGCACGAGCAGCTTTCGGGTGGTTTTCCACGGGAGTAGCTTGGCCATCGCGCTCACAGCGTCAATCTGGCGCAGCTGCGCGACCGACAGGTTGTCCAGGAACGTCTGAACGATCCGCTTGATGTGCTTCTCGGCGCTGGTCGCGTCGACGAGATTCGCCTGGTGGGCTTGCACGTACGCCAGCGCCGCACTGGCGACGCGCGTCTCGTACGCCACGCTCTTGTCTGCCGCCCCAACGTCAAAGCACTTGAGGGTAAAGGTTGTGAGGGTCACAAACATCGAGATCATCGACAAGATACTTTCTGGTTGCGTATGACGCGCCGGACTCGCCGTGAGCTTGGACACAGTGCCCATGACGCTCTCGAACACATCGCGCTGCCTCTGCGTGGCCGTCGTGGCCTTGTCGGGATGCTGCTGCTGCTGGATGGTGGGGCAATACATTAGCGTGAGATCGCTCAGCCCCTCGCGGTACTTGATAAGCCGCTCGAGCAGCGTGACGAGCACCGTGCCGCAGTCGACGGTGTCGTGGAGCGCCTCGATAGCCGCGAGCATCTGCCCCAAGTTCTGCAAATGCAGGTCGTCCGGGAACACCTGGACAATGCAATCCATGAGGTACTCCTGCGCGAGCTTGTCCTTGCACTCGACGACGATCTCGAGCAGCTTGGGCAGCACGCTGGTCGCGTACGCGCTGGCCGTGATGCCCTCAAGTTGGCTCACGCGCACGAGGCTCGAGCCCACGAGCAGCCGCAGGTCCTGGCGCTCCTTCTCGCGCGTGGCCTTGTCCTTGACGACCCCGGCCTTGGTGTGCTGCATGCGGATCCAGAGTCGGTTCGTCTCCTTTAAATTGAGCAGCAAGAACGCGACGGCGTCCTCGGTGGCGCCGCCGGCGCCATCAAACTCGCTACCGGCGTCCGGGAGCTTGTCCTTGACGGTCACAGCAAGGTAATTGCGCAGAAAGAGTCCACGCAGCGGGTGCTGCACGCCCTTGGTCATCTCCACGAGGTCCACGAGGATCTCGGTCGCGGGCGCCTCCTTGGACTGGATGTACGCGGCGCCGACCGTGACCAGCAGGTACAGCCGCGGGAGCACGTTGCCGCTGCTCTGGACGCGCTCGTACAGCGCGCGCATGGACGCGCCGCCGCGGCGCAGGTCCTCCACGTACGCGCCCAGGTGGCGCAGCTCGTCCAGCACCTGCACGTACAGCGCGTAGTAGTTCTTGGGCGACAGCAGGCTCGTGCGCAGCTCGCGCAGCACGTCGGCCGCGTGCTTGAGCACGGCGCCGAGCTGGTCGCCGGCGTCCATCGCGCGCTTCATGCGGAACGCGTGGTCGCGCGCCTGGCGCAGCGCCTCGCGGAGCAGCTCCTCCTGGCCCTGCGCGTCCAGCACGAACGCCGCCGCCGACGCCGACGCCTCCTCCATCTTCGCCGTGGCTTCAATACTACGGTAATAAGAAGATCCGCGCTTTTTCGAGAGAAACATGGAAATGCGTGTGGACCACATGTATATGAAAGAGCTATAAGCCCAGGAGGATGAGGGCGGCTCGTCCACGCTGGCCCCGTCTGGCCTCATGCTCCTCCTCCTCCTCGGCTTCGCTCTCGGTGCATCCGGCAGCACTGTCAGTCACAGGGCGCGTCGATGGCCGTGATATCCCACTGGGATCCCACGCGGAACCGTCGAAGGCCAGCGTCAACAAATCCCGACGGGAGCCTCCAGGGCCTTCGGGACCAGAATGCGCGGCCCGGTCCCGGGTGTGAGATATGGGCTCCCTGGCCGCTTTCGACAATGAGAGGAAGCTCCTGGCGGGAAGGAGAGCAGGCACCAAGGATGGGGATGGAAATGGACGGAAGGATGGGGGTGCTCACGGGTTTTCTCTTGAATAAATAGCAGGGGCGGGTCCCCATGGGCAGGACGCAGACGTAGAGTATTGTACAGGGAGGCTAAGCTGGCGTGAGGGTGTCTAAAGTTGCTTGCGCGGCGTGAGGCGCACCATGCCGGAGCGCAGCGCGATGACGGCGAGCAGCTGCTCGCGGTGCTTAGAGCGCGCGAGCTCGCGCGTGAGGTGCACGTGCATGCGGCGCAGGTGGCAGGCCACGGAGACGCGCAGCGCGTGGACACATTCGAGCTGCGCGAGCAGCCCTAGCTCGTCCTCGCGCTCCTCGAGCAGCTCGTCGAACTCGTCCTGCTTGCGCTCGCAGAGCTCGCTGTCCTCGCCCAGGCGCGTGCGCAGGTCGTCGACTTCATCCTCGACGTCCTCGAGGTAGACCTCGATCTCGTCAAGCCGCGCCTGCGCTTCGTGGAGCTCGGCCTTGGCCGCGCGGATCTCGACCAGCGCGTGCTGGAGCTGCGTCTTGATCACGCCGAGCTGCTTCTGCAGCGTGTGCTGCTGGCGCGTGATGGCCGCAGCCAGCGTCTCGAGTTCCTGTGGGGTCGGGCGGCGAGCCATGGCTGTTATGTTGTGGGGTGCAGTGACGACGGGGTGTGCGGGAGGCGTCCAAATCGAGAGTGAGGAAAGGACTGGAGAAAAGCGCACACGAGAGAGAGAGGAAGAGGAGAGAGAGACCTCGGGTCTCCCCTCCCTTTGCTGTACCGACGCGAAACGACTCGGTTCACAACTGCACTCTACGGTACGGACTGTGATCTGGGGATGCCTGCCCAATCACGCGCCACCATCCAGCATACACTCATCCCAGGTGAGCCAGTGTGCAAGAGACAGGCCTGGTCGAGCAGCTCCGCGAGGGATTTGATTGGCGCAAAAGGAGACTTTATGACGCATCTAGATGCGCTCCGTGAGTTCAGCGACCTTGGAGGATGGAGCCATGTGCCGCGTGGGTCATCTCACACGGGAGACCGGCGCTGCGGGTTGCTTCCTTCCGAACGACCGTACCTACAGTGGTTTGCACCCGCACCTGGCAACAGCAACCCGCATGGGTGGCCAACGGATGGACGGCCGTGGAAAGAGATCTTTCCGGACGCAACCGCAAATGGGATGTCGGGCACGGGCAGCTCAAAGACAGACCTAGAAGCTCGCATAATCAACGGAGCCACTGCAGTACCTTACTGTAGTATCCTAGATCTCTTTGGCTGGGCAAGAGCGCAGCGAAACTCACTTTCGATGGATCCAGCCAGTGATATGTTGCGTCGTTGGGGAAATCGAAGCTCTCTGCTCGCTCTCCTCCTGCTCCTTTCTCTGGGTTTCGAATCCACGGCGTGCACGCTCTAATCCCAGTACACCCAAGAAACCGTGCTTACAGGACTTGTATCAGGTGGGCTTGTGCGGAACCTTTACAAACACATCTCTCACCCAAGATGCACGCCGGGGGTTTCGCTGTGAGATATCGCTAAATCACCTCCCAGAACAGATAGAGAGTGGGAAGCGTCCAGCGGCGAGTTCCGACCAGATCCCCCGCGAAGTGGAGTGGAGCCACGCACCGAGTGCGCACATATCAGATCCACCTTCCACGTCCCTCGGGAGCCCACGGAACGGCCGCGGGTGCCCTCGTTCCGTACCCGCAGCATCGCACGCTCAGCTGAGCTACAGCACCGACGGACCCACGCGCTGGAGAGAGACATTCCGATTCTTACTCTCTCTCTCTCTCTCTCTCTCTCACTCGCTCGCTCGCTCTCCCTCTGGACGCGCGCGAGAGCCCACGTGCTCATTCTTGGGTTGTCCAGCCTGGACGCCAGGCCCTGGTGGTCGTGATCCAGGTGGGTCGAGCCGTCAGGAGTATGGCACCGTATCACATGGTTCCACCGCGAGCCGTCTCTTGTGCAGCAGCCATCATGTACAGCTCGAGGATCACCAATCGCATTGCGGTGACCCCCAGAAGCACTGTGGATAGAGTCTGTTGGCGTTCGAGTGCGTGATTACATGGTCGGATCATTACACCCCGGACCACACCACGTGGCGACGACAGACCGACCAAATCGCTGATGCGGGACTGCCGCTGGTCAGACAACGAGGCGACAGCCCCCGTGCCTCACGGCCATGGGCATGGCAAGGGAGACGCGGGCGTGACGCGCCACCTGTGCCATACAGAGCACGATACACACATACAATCGCGCTGCACGCACCGGAAGGCGCTGTGATCACGAGGGGAGCGTGATTACCGACCGCCACACCGGGCGAGATGTTCTCGGTCTGTTCTTCGCCTCGCCCGTATGGCGGCAAGGAGTCAAAGCCACGTATGGCCCCTCGTGCCATGCTGGCAGCGTCGGCGCGGTGGTGGCCATAGAACAGTGTGTGGCATTGGTACACAAACGCCTTCAACGCCACACACAGCTCAAGGTACTCTTGTGGTCTTAAAGAAGACAGCGTTAGAATGAGTGTGCCCAGGTATCGACACCTTCGCATGACACGGTCTGGTCCGAGGAGATCTCAGCCCTCCGTCGTCCACCGCGGCTGAGTCATTATGCCTGTCCTGGTGGGTGAGATCACCAGAGAGAAGAAAAGAGAAAGTTGGCGTTGACCACGCCGCCGCTCTCTCTCTCTCTCTCTCTCTCTCTCTCTCTCTCTCTCTCTCTCTCTCTCTCTCTCTCTGTCCGTGGCATCTCACCCATGATGTCATCGCCGTGGAAGGATCGACAGGCATGACTCGACGCGAAGATGAAGGCTTTGTATTGACGCGGATTGTTGAAGAGTGCCTACGACCGCCGCGGGCTACTTCAGAAAATCAGGCTGGCGACAGCGTGGTCGCATCGGGGGCGTGCTCGTTTGTACCTCTTCACGAGTCGCCGCCAAAGTCTCCGCCATCGTCGCCGCCGCCATAGTCGCCGCCGTCGCCCGCGAACTCGTAGCTGCTTGTCGCGTTCGCAAAGCCCGAGTCGCCGTCAAAGTATGTCGTGGTCACCCCGCTGGGCTGGTTGTTGTTCCCGCCGTGATCGCCGAGCGCCGAGCCGATGAGCATTCCGCCGGCGAGCCCCGCAGCGGCGCCCACGGCGCCGGCCGCGTACGGGTTCATGTAGCCCGCATCCGTCGTTACGGGGGTCGCGTACGGCGCGTTGTGGGCGTTGTACGCGTCCGGTGGCGGCGGCGCCGACGGGTACGCGTACGCGTACTTGTTGGGCGGCGTCTGGTCGGTCGCGCCGTACTGAGGCGGTGCGGCAGTAGCGGCCGTCGCGTACACCGGCTGGTACGCCGCGTGGTCGTGGCGCTCGTCGCGTTGGCGCTTGCAGCACGCGCAGACGCAGCAGCCCACGCACAGCAACATTGCCACGAGCGAGAAGAGTGACACAGACTTGGCGCCGTCGGGCGACATTGGGCGCGCCGGCGGCGCGGGCGGATAGTAGCCCGTGCGCCGGCAGCGGCAGCTGTAGACGTTGGCCGCGCACTGCGCGTCGCGCGGGCAGCAGCAGGGCAGGCCTGACGCGAGCGTGAGGCAGAACTGGCCCGGCGAGCCCTTGAACGCGTGGTCGCAGTACCCGGTCTGCTGGCAGAGCCCGCAGCCCGTCGTTGCGGCCGAGAGCGTCGCGTCCGTGACCTCGAGGATCATGGGCGCGGCGGCCGCCTTCTCCTGTTCCGAGTCCGTGAGCTCGTGGGCGGAGGGGGGCTCGGCGCTAACGGTCAGCGCGGCCGTCGCTATTAGCAGAACGAGGAGAAGGAGCGAGGGACGAAGGCGCACTTGCCGGAGCCGCATTGTCGTGTGTGTGTGTGGAAGGAAAAATGGGAATCTCGCGGCTTCTGTCTCTGGCGTTGATCTGCTCGTGCGCAAGCTGGAGCTCGAAGAAATCAGAGACCCTGACAGAAGAGGAAAAGAGGGAGCGAATGATGGTAACACGAGTAAAGAGTGATGGTACTGCATGCGACGTGTGGGAAATGGATCCGGCACGAGATGATCTCGGAGATCCGAGGCAAAGGGGCACGACACAAGCGACGAGGAACACTAGCGCGAGCGCGAGCGGTTTTGCAAAGAGCGTGGACGCATCACCGCGTAATACTATCACTGATGCCATCAAAGGGAGCTGCTCATCGAGGCGGCGCCTCGGCGCACTCTCGTTATTCTTCATTTGGCAATCGACACAGCCACGACTCCCGAGAAATCGCGATGACCAACCGCCGTAACGTGCTCCTGGTGTGGCTCGTGCTCTGGAGCTTTCGCCACTCCGCGAGTGCAGTCGGTGCCAATTACCTTCGTGCAGAAGGAGCGTTATCCCGAGACGAGTCCGCGACGTCTATAACGCCCACACAGTGACTGTTATACCGACGACAACGGCAGCGACATCTCTCTGCGCGGCTTGCGGCCATTTGGCTACATGCGACCTGGTGATTCGTCGAGGACCAACCATGGCATCTTCTTAGTCTGACTTCATTCATCTCATGCACGGCCACTTCTCAATACATTACCACTATTGGATACCTTGGCGTGACGGTGTAGTACCGGTTAATACCATTCAGTTCCCCATCCAAGAAGAGAGGTCATCAGCTTGTTCTCTCCATATGCGCCACCGCCTTCCGCCTGCACTATCCTTCCTGCTCGCGACGATGTGCGCTTGCGCGGTCGCGCACACCGCTTTTGGCGCAGCCGCTACAGCCGCTGTGCCAGCGCCGTCGCCCTCTCCCTCGGTGTGGGCTGCGCAGTGCGCGGCGTGCCGCAACTTTGTCGAGTGCGACCGTGCCTACCACGGCCGCGCCGGCAAGTTCTGCTTTGACAACCCGGCGAGCGGCGCCGCGTGCTGCTGCCCACGCAGCGCGCGATGTCTCTGGTACCGGTTCGACGGGCAGTGCTACTGTGACGAGATGATCCTGGGAGAGTACACGCCGCTGGCCGTCGGGCTCTGCGGCATCGGCGTCCTCTTCACCACGCTCTACAAGTGTCTGTGTTCGTCAGATTCGAGCAGCGACGCGAGGAGCGTTCACCCTGTCGCGGAGCGCTCGCCGCTGCTTGGTCGGACGGACGAGCAAGGCTACGACTACGGTGCCACACGAACTCGCAGTGGTCCAGGAGTCCGCACGAACGTCCGTCAACGGGATGGCGATTAGTGGGGAACTGTGGCGGCAGGACCACACTCTCGCGCGCGCTTTGACTCGTGATCTCAATAAATGATACTTTCTTCAAATAGTTGCATCATTTTATATCCGTTAACTTGCATTCACATTATATTAATCCTCTATTAATTGATGTCACGAGCAACTGACGACGGGAATGAGTTGCGGTTCTCTCTTCGAACCCAGGCTGGGGTGAGATGAGAGATAGTCTAGCGAAGGGAGAATCACAACGCCCGGACTGGCCCTCACAACGCATACCGCCTCGATCCCCTCCCAAGCCGTCTGCGAGCAATGCGCCGTTGCCCAGGACTCTCGATGCTACTGCTGCTCCTCGCGGCGCTATGCTGCGCGTCCGCGAGCGCCGACACACTCCGAAGCGGCACAGAGGAGGCGCCGTCACCATCACCGCTGCCGCCAACGACTGTAGCGACCAGCACCAGTCCCAGCTCTGTGCGGCCCCCCGTGCGCGTGATGCCGCAGTCGCAGTGCGCCGCCTGCCGCGACTGGGCCACGTGCGACCTCGCGTACCGCGGGCGCCCGGGCAAGTACTGCCACGAAGTCTGGTGGACCGCGCGCCCGTGCTGCTGTCCGATGGGCGCGCGGTGTGTCTGGGACGCGACGCGGTGTCTCTGCGAAGACATGATCTTCGGCGAGCGCACGCCCGTGATCATGGGTACCATCGCCGGCGCCATCGGGCTCGTCGGGCTGGCGGTGTGCATCTACCAGTGCATTTACCCGCCTCCTCCCCGGACCTACGACACCAGTAGCAGCGGAGGCGGAGGAGGAGGAGGAGAAGGGGGAAGTGTCTCGGAGCAGTCGCATGTCTTCGTTCACGACACCAATTACGGCTCCACGTTCAGCGGCGACACAGGCGGTAGCGACGGCACCTTCGCCGGGGACTCGGGCGGCGACGGCGGGTCGTTCGCCGGTGACTCCTAGTACCGTAGCAGAAAGAGACAGACATCCTACTGAGTATCAAACAGAGCGTTTCGGATGGCCCGATCACCAGCATTGTGCGTCGGTGTGTCTTCTACGACAGCATGCATCAGCGGCGCGTGGCGACCCCGTCGTGGGAGGAACCGCAGAGACCTTGTCGATTTGAGAGACTGGCTTCACTTCACGCTGATATGCCTTCCAGATATTATATACTGACATATTCGATGTAAAGACTTATATATACATAGAACTATATACCTTCAATAATACTTTCCTTTCTTAAACGATCAGTGAATCATGTTCGGGGGACCTTTAATAATAATTTCCTTTCTTAAACGATCAGTGAATCATGTTGGCGGGTCTATTCTGTGCCTGCCTTCTACCGGTATCTCTCTCGTTCGGCCGCAGCTGACTGTGAGAGATATCCCATAACCCACTTCTGGGCCGCGTGTGTCCCTGCTGCCTGCGACTCCAACGCTCTCCATCAAAACACAAATCTGTGAGTCCACACCGCGTACCCCCGCCAGCGCATGCCGCCTTCCACGTCGTTCGCGTCAGCCCTGCGTGTCTTCTTGCTCGCCCTGGCGCTCGCGCTCAGCTGCGCCGCCGCCGAGCAGCACGTGCGCAGCGCCGACGCGGCCGTCGCGCTCGCGGGCGACGCGGCGCCATTGACGCAGTGCGCCGCCTGTCGCGACGTTGGCGACTGCGACCTCGCGTTCCGCGGCATGCCAGGCCAGTTCTGCCACACCGTGGACTGGAGCGGCCTCGCGTGCTGCTGCCCACGCGACGCCGAGTGCGTGCCGACGCGCCCGGGGCAGTGTCTCTGCCGCGAGCCGCCGCGTGCGTACGCCGGTGGCGGCGGCTACTCGACCACGACGGTCGTCGTGCTCGTCGCGGCGCTCGTCACGACCATTTTCATTATCGGCATCCTCGCGGCACGCGGCTCCGTGTTGCCGGGTGGTGGTGGCGGGGGTAGCTCCAGCTACTATCGCCCTGACTCGCCACGAGTGGTGTACCACCACGTGTATGCCGGTGACTCGGGCGGCGCGAACTACGGGTCGACCAACTCTGCGACGACATTTAGTGGCGACACGGGCGGCAGCGGTGGCACGTTCGCGGGCGACTCATAGACGAGAGTAATACAGAGGAGATCCCGACTTTCGTCGATGCGTTTCTTGAGGCCCATCGGTTGAGACTGAGCGTATCCAATGGGGCAAAGTGCCGTTGCCCCCTATCCGAAATGCGCGTCTTCCTAGGGTCCAGGTCTCCTGATTGATCTCAGCACAATGCGACTTCCAGGGACCAGCACACAGGATTGAGACGCCTTGCATCCGTGACGCGTCCTTGCCAGCTCACGCGCGTCTGTTTCCGTGCTACCAGTCGCGTGCGCCGCCGACTCCGCATTCGTAACTATCCACTCCAGTACCAGCACGATCGCCGGGGGACACTGGGCTCCACGTGCTGGCACGCTTCTGATTCGCAGGGAGGTTGTGGGGAAGTGAACAGCAGAGCTCCCTACCCGATGGATTGAGAACACGTCAGATTTTGATCTTAGAAAACCATGTATTTTTACACTTAATCATCATTTTTACACTGCATAATGGAAATATATACGACGTATACCTCTCTTTATTGATAAACGATGGGGTTGACACTCTGGGTACATATCTCCCTGCCGTGCGCACCTGGAGGGTGACGTGAGATATGGTCCATGAACCGAGCGGGACGCACAACGCTTCCCCGTTGGTCCTCACAGCACATAACGCCTTCTCCCCCGCTCGCGCCACCTACCAACGATGCGCCGTCGCTCAGGACTCTCGCTGCTACTGCTCCTCGCGATTGTGTGCTCTGCCCTTGCGAGCCCCACGACGCTCAAAGACGGAGCACTCTCCCGGAACGAAAAGACGCTGCCACCAACGATGGCGGTAACGACCGCGCGTCACAGTCCCAGTCCTGCACGGTACACCGTGCGCATGATGCTGCGGCCGAAGTGCGCGGCCTGTCGCAACTGGGCCGCGTGCGGCCTCATGGACCACGGTCCTAGCCCAGCGCGGTCTCCTGTGTGTATGATACCGCAGTCGCACTGCGCGGGCTGTCGCGACTGGGCCACGTGCGACCTCGCGTTCCGCGGACACCCGGGAAGGTTCTGCCATGACGTCCGGACGACCGGGCTCCCGTGCTGCTGCCCGTTGGGCGCGCGGTGCGTCTGGGATACGTCGCAGTGCCTCTGTCAGAAAATGGAGTTCGGCGAGTGGACGCCCCTCATCATGGGCATCTGCTGGGTGTTCGTACTCCTCGGTGTGATCGCGTCGTGTGCCAGCCCGCCCTTTCCAAGAACCGGTGGGAGGGGAGAAGAGGGAGAAAGCGTTTCGGAGCAGTCTCACGTGCTCGTTCACGATGCCAACTACGGCTCGACCTTCAACGGCGACACGGATGACAGTGACGGGGGCTGGTTCGCCGGTGACTCCGATAACGACGGGGCTGTATTCGCTGGTGACTCGTAGAAGGAGAAAGACCAAGAGACAGCGATATTGTATTATAGGAGAGAGAGTGATCAACCGATCTCCATCAAAAGACATTAGTGTTTTGTGGAAATAATAATCTTTATCATTGATTCTATCAATTTTGCTGACAATCAGTAAAATCCTAACTCATTGGCCTCTATTCACTGATACCTAATCCGTTCGACACGACACTCTGTTGATCTCCTCGTATCTCTCTCCACACACCCCACGTGGTGAGATGAGATGATGGCGGGAGGGAATCACGTGGGTCTCACATCACAAACCACGCAGTCCCCCTCTCAAGCCGCCAGACAACAATGCGCTGTCGCTCGACACTCTCGCTGCTGCTGCTGCTGCTCGGGACGCTGTGCTGCGCGGTCGCGAGCGCCACGACGCTCCGAGGCGACGCGCGCTCCAGCGAAGAGGTGGAGGCGCCATCGCCATCGCCGCCACCGCCAGCGACTGCTGCAACGACCGCGAGTCCCAATCCTGCGCAATCCTCCGAGCCCGGGGTCCCGCAGTCGCAGTGTGCTGCCTGTCGCGACTGGGCCACGTGCGACTTGGCGTTCCGTGGGCATCCGGGCAAGTTCTGCCGCAACCAGTGGTCGACGGGACTCCCGTGCTGCTGCCCCCTGGGCTCGCGGTGCGTCTGGAGACCCTCGAATTGTATTTGTGAGGAGATGGAGTTCGGCGAGTGGACGCCCTGGATCCTGGGACCCCTCTACTGCGTATTCTGTCTCGCCGCGTGTATTTCGTGCTGTTCCCCGTCGTCTCCACAGACCGACAGAGGAAGCGTGTCGGAGCAGTCTCGCGTGTTCGTCCACGACTCTCACTACGGCTCGACATTCAGCGGCGACACGGGCGGCAGCGGCGGCACGTTCGCGGGCGACGCTGGCGGCGGCGGTGGCGCGTTCGCTGGCGACTCGTGAATAGTGGAGAAGACATCGGGCCACAGAAGAATAGATGGGATCCCGACCACGGTTGATGCGTTTCTTGTGGGTTGTTCCCTGTCCCACGAGTCCTAGGTCCCGATCCATCTCAATTGCTCCACCAGTCTGTTTGACTCCCCGAGACCTCCAAACGGCATCGAGAGACCACAGTGAGATCACTCCAATGGCGCGCAGCGTCGCCGTCACCTGTTGCGTCGCGTGGCTCTTCCTCAGCTGCGCGCGCGCATCTGCTTGCGCTTTCGCTAGTTCTGTCGATCGCGTACATACTGAAAGCGAGTTTGCTTCACGGCCCCACGACGATCCACCACTGCAACGGACCGAGTGCGCAGCCTGTCGCGACGACGGCGCCTGCGACCACGCGTTTCGCGGGCAGCCTGGCCGGTTCTGCCACACGGTAGACTGGAGCGGCCTCGCGTGCTGCTGTGCACGTGACGCAGAGTGTGTCCACGCGCGTCCGGGGCAGTGTCTCTGCCGAGAGAGACAGCCATCATCGTCCAGCAGACGCTTCGCATCTGCGTTCCTCGCGCTGGTGATGCTCCTGTCGTCTTTCGTTATGCTCTACGCTATCGTCCAGAGCTGGCGACGTCGTCACGATCGCGATGCCGTCAATTACCCGCAACGCAGGTCCCGCCAGAACACCGTGTATCAACCGATTCTCACGACGCACCACCATAGCTACACGACAACGTTCAGCTACACGACAACGTTCAGCAGTGGCGACGCCGGTTGCGGTGGTGGCACCTTCACGGGCGACTCGTAGGAGATGACTTCATATCTTTGGCCTTTTCATCTCCAACAATATATGTTTTGCTTCGGTCTGAGCACGTCTTGAGGCTGGTTAACGATGTATGAGGGCTGCGATTGCCGACGCTCGATGCTCGCTGATCCTCAAAGTCGACATAAGTCTCGTTCCATCGCGCGACATGTTCGGCAAGCAGAGATACGTCCGCGGTCACGAGCCACGGGGGCGAACACCAGTCCGAACGCTCGAAACTCCTGGGAGGGAGGAGATATGCGCGCCTTGCGTTCATGGCGAAAGACGCACCCCAGGTCCAGTCCACGAGCGCGTGGGTTCTTGTTGTGGTCGTTTGTTTAGGTCACGGGCCACGTATGGAGTCCTGCTGTCTTCCACCGATCGTCCGCCAGCAATTACGCCATCCGTGCGTTACCCCCTCGACCTTGTCGAGCTTTGTTGCAGGACGCGCCTTCTCCCGCCACAGCGAGTGAGGTGTACTTCGCACTCGACAAAGGCGGCGAAGGTCTCCCGGTACGAGTGTCTCGCACGTTCACCTCCTCCTGGGAAGTGAGCTCTCTCTGTCATGAAGTGCAAAGCGTCGAGGAACGAGGCGATTGCCGTCGGCTCGACTGAGTGACAGCGATGACGTCAGCTTTGCGTCGTGGTTATCGAGCTACAGTGTTTCCTCCGGCACGTGTGGACGTCGGCGGGGGGGGGCAGGCCCGGCTGAAGGGTCGGGCGAGCGGCGTGCTGAGCATTATGAGTTGTAGCCGCTGATGTCGTACGTCGTGTCGTGGCCGTGAGAGAGAGCCGTTTGCTTCGGTTCCGCGACGAAGGACTCTCGGCCGCACTGGCCACCAGTCCGAGGCTCGGACTCCGAGGAGGATCCTCGACGAACACCGCCGAAGTCTGCGGCGTACTGTACGTTACGGAGTTGGAGCGAAGGGCCAGCGCACGCAGTCATGCTGGGATTACGAGGAATTTGTTCGTCAGGAAAAGGTACAGGCACTTGCATGTGTTAGCTCAAGCCATACGTAGTCAACAAAAGGCGGCCCGTCTCGCGTTACCGTACCCTTTGGCTGGCCAACTCGTTCGGCTCGTCTGGCTTCGCGAACGTTCTCCGTCAGCTCAATGCGCTGCCTGGGCCCGCAGCATTGCTGCGGCAGCAAGACTCCACTTGGCCACGCGATAGTGCGGACGCGATACAAGTGGTTGTGAGGGTTGAAGCGCTGGAGGGGCCACGCCTTCCACGAGCCCAGGGTTTGGGGAGCCCGCCTTCTCAGAAAGTTGGGCTCGCACCTAATTCAGTGAGCCCACGTTATCAGATTTTAGGGCT